>CM077148.1:195625886-195923106 GCA_039583875.1 Platanthera guangdongensis
CCCTTTTGTTAGTTTTATGTTGACGACATCATAATTACAGGGGATGACTCATAGGGAATACAGGAGGTCAAACGACATCTCGGTACTGTTTTTCAACAAAGGATCTGGGACCCCTCCGATATTTTTGGGCCTTGAGGTTGCTAGACGACCGGATGGTCTCGTCCTTTCCCAGCGAAAGTATTGTCTCGACCTTCTCCATGATGCAGTTACTCGGTTGTAAGTCGATCAATACCCCAATGAATGTGAATCACAAGTTATGTGCTCAGGCTTTTGACTCAGATCTCTTACTTGAGAATCCTGAATACTATTGTCGTCTAGTTGGAAAATTGATCTACCTCACGGTAACTAGACCTGATATATCTTTTGCAGTTGGTATTGTCAGCTGTTATATGCATTCCCTGCGGAAATCTCATCTTCAAGTCGTTGAACGCATTCTCAGATACCTCAAAACAGCCTCTGGTCAAGGATTGGTCTACAAGACCTCATCTTCAGCTCCTACATTGATAGCTTACTCTGATGCTGACTACGCTGGTTCTCTTGATGATCGACGTTCAACCAGTGGCTTTTGCACCTATTTTGGCGGACACTTGATTACGTGGCGGAGCAAGAAACAAGCTGTTGTAGCTCGATCATCTGCTGAGGCTGAATAACGGGCAATGGCATCTGTTATTTCTGAACTAACATGGTTGAGAGTCATCTTACCGATCTGGGTATCAAACTTCCTTCTCCAGCTCTTCTCCTTTGTGATAGCCAAGCGGCGATACATATTGCCAGGAACCCGATATTCCACGAGAGAACTAAACATATTGAAGTCGATTGACACTTCATCAGAGAAAAAGTTCAAATGAAGAAGATTGACCTGAAGCATGTTCCCGGGACAGAACAAGTGGCGGATGTTCTCACTAAAGCTCTTCCTAGTACACTCTTCTATCAGTGCTTGTCCAAGCTTGGTGCATACAATTTGTACGCTCCAGCTTGCGGGGGAGTGTTAGAAAAGCCCATGTAATTGGCCCAGTATTGGCCCATGTATTTTCTACTTTCTTCTCCTCCTATTAGTCTCACATCATTGTATAGGATTTCTTCTCTTCTTCCCTCTTCTATATATTTGTATTCTCTCCTTGTATTTACACACACAAGCAATACATACAAGTTTTGAGCTCACTCAACAGTTTTAATAAAAGAGACGGTAATAAGTGGACAAACCGATAAAAAGATTAAGAGAAATAGCATGTTTGTGAGAAACTAACCAGAAGAAGAAACAACTTCAAGGGTCAGTTGGGAGAGTTGTGGTAAGTGGAAAAAATGAAGGAAAAGGTTAAGTAGATAAATAGTTGGAAGACAACAAAAAATATGTGAACAGGGTTACTAAAAAGGTGAAGCTTTGCAATTAAATTATCAGAAAGGACTGAAGGACATACATATGTAACTGTTGCTTATACTCCTCAAGTTGATTAATAAATAAAAAGGTAAAGCACCCCTCTGCCTCTACCTCAACAGCACTTAATCCTTATGCTATACAAATAGGCACAACACCCATCTGTGGTTCTTTGGTGATTAATCCAATCCATTAGTTAACATTTCAAATTTGAATATATGAAATGTTAAATTTGTTGGTGCTCAGGGAAACGACTTAAACGTATTTGAACATAATAGACTCTTACGGGTCCTCTGTCAGTTATCTTGTATTATTATAATTATAATTTATATGTTGAGTTGAGTCACTGCATCGAGTCGTGTTGTATTGAGTCATAGTCGTAGTGTTTAAGTGCCTTTAATATTTGATGTATGTTTGGTATTTATGGTTATGCCACCGGCACCTATATATATAGAGTCATTTGGGTCATGTAAGGATTATGCAAGAAATAAATCAAAAGTTCTCTTTCTCTCCCACAAGCTTCTTCTCTTCTCACACCTTCCTTCTATGGTTTCAATTTCTTTCATCTCCTCCATTTCTAAGGTTAACAACCTTTGTATCCTCACCTCCATCCGCACCTCCCGCTGCCATCCGACAAACCACCAAAGAGGCACATAACAAACTTGGTATCAGAGCCCTCCTTCCTCGGCTTGACTCTTCTGACGTTCCACACCCACCGCCTCCATTGTTTCCGCAAGCCATCCTCCCCCGTACGACAAGCCGTTGTTGTGTCGCCAACTCCAACAAGTCGTTGTTGCTTCTCATCTGCGTCATCACCTCGAGCATGAGTCTCGTTGCCTCTAGCAGCCTCCCTGACACACCTAATGATGCTTTGTTTTCGCTATTTCCGCGCTTCATCATCGTCTTCCCAGCTCGCCACCCTCAAACCATCTTCTCCGATCACGTCCACGAACAGCAATGCACGCCTCCTTCTTCACGTCCAAGAACAACGCCAATCTTGTCGGCTGGAGCCTATGCTGGATCCATGCATGCCTTCCTCTTCGCCTCTTTTGCGACTTCTCGACCTCTATCGTCTGCCCCTTCTTATCACGCCCAATTAGTCGTTGCCTATCACATTTAATTGAGCCCAGGGAACCGCAATCCCATCTGACGAGCCAGCCTACCCCCTCGAGCCCATCCCACAACAAGCCTATTCACGTCTCAGATATTTCTAAATTGATTGATTAATTTTTTAATTGATTCTTATATGGAATTAGTAAAAGGATTAATTAATTTTGATGTCCCTTCCACTCTGAGTCGCCGACATCGACTTCATCACATAAATACTCGCTCAGCTTGACATTTTTGAAGAGAGGATTGACCGCGTGTTCCAAACTATACTTGTCGAACGTCGCGGCTCACCACGCCCCACTAGCGGCTATTCCATCATCCTGCCTCCCTAGTCTGCCCCGCCACCAAATCGCCTCATCCAGTCGCCACCGTCACCGGCCGCTGATGTATCACCTCTTTCCATGATGGTCGTCCTTCCACCGCTTTTGCCACCTCTCTGATCACCCGCTCTGTCGCCTCCGGTCATCTCGCCGCCTCCTCTACCGGCTCTTAGTCCGTCAGCCCCTGCCTTGCCACTTCCATCGGCCACATCGCTGCCTCTTCTGTCGGCCCGTGCTTCGCTGACCCTGACAGATTCGTTCCTACCGTCAGCCGTCGTTCCTCCGACCTTCTTGCCGTTGTTGCTCAACACCGCTCCACCGACCCCGCCGAAGCCATTACTTCTGCTGCTCGTCTTTCCAATGTTGCTGTCGCAACTCGCCGTCGCTATATCGAGTCGTGTTATTTCTGGAGGGAGATCAAGATGTCAGATAATCCAACCATCCGCGTGGAGTTCGAGCTTGCGCGCAAGCTCGATGTCAAGGACAGATGGAGTGTTACGGGTCCTCCGTCAGTTATCTTGTATTATTATTATTAATATGTTAATTCAAGTCGCTGCATCGAGTCGTGTTGTATTGAGTCATAGTCATCGTAGTGTTTAAGTTTTTAATATTTGATGTATGTGTTACGGGCCTACTTCCGTAACAGCGGTAACTCGTCGGAGTCGGGAATGATGGTGGTGGCGGATACAACGGAGCTCTTAATCTCGGCTGCCTAAGCGAGGTTGCTCGTTAGAGGAGAGACCCACCAAGATCTCACAAGAGGAACAAGAACTAGATTTTTAATTCCTCCCATAACCAAGACCCCAAGGGTCTCTTAAATAGAACATACAAACGACATTGACGTAATTAGCCCAACACATAATAATAATATAATAGGGAGAACATCACACAACTCGATAAGATAACCATAACACAGAACCATAACATCACTCCCGTCGTCCAAAAAGAGCTTGTCCTCAAGCTCGAGAGGTCCATGGTGGAGCACTCCATCTAATGCCCTCGTCGTCAGAGTCCTCGACGTGCAGGTAGAAAAGCCCGTTGCACCTGTGGCTGCGAGTGCACTACTCATCGCAATTAAAGAATAATCCTTGTCTGCGTCGCTACAACATCTCCGCCCGAGATAATCGACGAACCGGTGGGGCTGGAGGACCCTCGATACGGTCTTGTTGAACGATGTTGGTGGCAGGCGGGGGGCCTCTTGTGCGAGCTAGAGGCGACGATCGCAGAGCCGAGCCAGACTCACAGCAGTCACTAAATCTGGAGGGACCTCAAACTCAACATCTAGTCGCAGGCGCTTCGAAGTCCAGCGGTGAAAATGCCGACCTGCATATTCGGGACAAGAGGGACATGCGCCAAGAGAAGCTGAAATTGTTCCAGGTACTCGTCCACGGTCCCTGTTTGTCGTATAGATGTGAGTTCGTCGAGGGGATTGCTGCGGATAGGAAGTCTGAATCGCAAGTTGCATAGCCGCTAGTAGTGGTCGGAGTCAGTAATGATGGTGGTGGCAGATACAACGGAGCCCTTAATCGTGGTTGTCTAAGCGAGGTTGCTCGTTAGAGGAGAGAGCCACCAAGATCTCACAAGAGGCACAAGAACTAGATTTTTCATTCCTCCCATAACCAAGACCCCAAGGATCTCTTAAATAGAACATACAAAGGGAATTGACGTAATTAGCCCGACACATACTAATAATATAATAAGGAGAACATCACACGACTCGATAAGATAACCATAACAGAACCATAACACAAAACCATAACAGTATGTTTGGTATTTGCGGTTATGCCACCGACGCCTATATATATATGGCTCTTGGGGTCATATAAGGATTATGCAAGAAATAAATCAAAAGTTCTCTTTCTCTACCTCAAACTTCTTCTCTTCTCACCCCTCCCTTCTAATATTTCAACTTCTCTCATCTCCTCCATCATTTCTAGGGTTAACAACCCTTGTATCCCCACCTCCATCTGCACCTCCCGTTGCCATCCGACAAACCACCAAAGAGGCACGTAACATAGACATACAATATTTTTCTCTAACATTTTTCCCTTTGCAAAATTTTTCCACCATTTTTAGGTTGATATTGGCGGGTGATATAAAATAAAGGCATAAAAAGCAAACAATTTTAGAACCCTGGTGTATATATCATGTGTTTAGCACATTTTAGCTTCCCAAATTATTGGCATCAAGCATTAGATTTGAAGCAACTGGCTACCAGATTGTAATGAGAACACCCTTAAGGGGAATGTGCCTATTATTAAATAAGTATGGGGTGAAGTGCAACCGAGACAAACCAAAGGAGGTGAAGTGCACTATATTCTTAAAAAATGATAAATTAAGTTAAGAAATAAATAGATGAATATTGCAATGAATGGATTATGAGATGATAAATAGTATGAAAGGAATACAAAATGATGAGATGTGGTAGGATAGGACATACTTCATGTTGTAATAGCTTGTGAGCTACTAATAGGGAGACACTTTAAAAATGAGGGATCGTTGATTACATTCATATAGAAACCATAAATGGAATCATTTTGTAAAAAATGTAAGATCTATACTATATTAATAGGGAAAACACCCTTTGGTTAAACATTCACTTTCCGATTTTACCCTTCTTTATTAAAAAATTTCCACTTTTTGAAATTCGTGTTTTTTTTTTATTTAAAAAAATGTGATCACATATAGTTAAAGTCCCCTACCTACAATAAAAATGTGCTCTTCCCGTCGCTCGCAAACCCCCGTACACACGACAAAAATGAGTGACGGACGGAGTATAATGCTCGGGGTTTGCAAGTGGCGGGAGCGCTGTCGCGCCAGGTCAATGCCATGATTGGAATAATGTCATGCGGGGCACTGGAGGGTCCCCGTGCACTATCGTAGTTGGGATACTATCGCGGTTGGCCGTAGGGGCGAAGCCCTGTGTCTGTCACTCGTGATTATAAAAAAAATTAACCATACAATCGAGAATAAGAGTTATGGACATATATTTTACAAGTATAAAAATGGGTAACCATAACAAATAACTGCGCCGTAAGAGAGAAAAAGCTAAAAAGCAAGGACTTGAAAATCTTCCAAAATAAATAGTTATAGGAGAAAATCGAAATCTGTTGATGGACCAAACTTGAGATGGAATAGAATGTTGGTTGTCATTATAGGCGTATCTATTATTGTATAATGCAGTTATTCTCTGTATGACTTTATTAATTATTAGTGGGCATTTTAATCTCACGACTTGAATAGAAGTTTTGGGCTAAGCCCACCTTTTTGTGAATAGACAGTTTACTAGACTCTTGAATTTGATAGTGTCAATACCAAATAATCATACTCAATATTGTCACTTGGGTCATTTCATATGCACATGAAAGGTATGCTCCTACCTAATATATGATGGGTGATGCAGTTTTAAGTGATTGTCAGAGAATATTAGGGAAAAAAATGTAAAAGCCCATTTATAAGCCCACTTGGCGCTCTTGTTTAGTCTCACATCCTTTGTATAGGATTCTTTCTCTCCCTTCTCTCTTATATATTTGTACTCGTACTTGTATTTTCGTAATTAAGAAGTATATACAAGGTTTGCACCATTTCTCTACATGGTATCGGAGCCAGCGATCTCTCCTTGCGGTTAGGAATTTTCTAACCGCCGGCCTGGTTTTGCCTTTCCTTCTCGCGCAGGGCGCGGTTAGGCTTCTTCTAACCGCCTTCTCCTCCTAAAAATTTTGTGGCCTCCACCTTCTTTCCCTTCTCGCGCAGGGCGTGGTTATACTCCATGCTCTCCTGTCGGGCTTGCAGTTAGGATTCTTCTAACCGCCATCTGTTCGCTGGGATCTACCTTTTTGCTCGCAGTGAAAGCGCCTTTTCTATCTGCAGGATTCTTGTCGTGCTTATGTCTGTTTTTTTTGGGCCTCCTCGTATCTTTATAGCTTCTCTACTGGGTCCCACTGACCTGACACCGTGCGGCCTGCCCTTTCCCTCTCCGGACTGCTGGTTATGGTCTGTTCTTTGCTACTCACTGCAACCTGCTTTTTGCTCGCAGCGATCTGCTCGATATTCGCTGCTCGACGGCCATTTGCTCTTTGCTCGCAGCGATCTGCTCGCAGTCTTCTCGTTTGTCACAGCGATCTCTCTTTTCGCTGCAGTTTGCTTGCTTATCGTTGCGGCCTTTCTCTCTCCGTTGCGGCCTCTGTTCCAGTTTGCTCAGTTATGGTCTTCTCAGTTCACCTGTTTGCTCTTCCCGCTACAAGTGTATTCTAACAGCTCCTTTAGCAGTTTGCCCTTCTCGCAGCGGTCTCGCCAAAACCCGTTGTGCCTCTACCCACTGCATCTAATCTAGTCGCTGCGGTCTCTTCTCAATTGTCGTAGTCTTCTCTAACCGTCGCTCTGCTTGTCGCAGGCTACTTGAGTCGTAGTGCCTCTGACCGCTGCGATCTTCTCTTGTCGTTGCGGTCTCCTATTTCTCTACGGTATTTTCTAACCGCTAAGCTCTTGTCTAGCCGCGTGCTCTCCTAGCCGCAACTCCTCTCTTCAGCCTGCGGCAATGTGGAAGGAGCTTCACTCCCTCTATTTTGGGCAGAACAGTCTTCAGCACTTGTTCGACGTCATCTCGGATCTTCAAACTCTTGATCTCAGGGCACCAGGCGATATGATCTCCTTTGTTGTCAAGGTCAAGACCCTCGTTGAGGCTTGGATACAGCATCAACCTCCTACCACAGATTTGGTTATCCAACAGGCCCAGAAAGAAGCAGTCCAGATTGGTATGATGATGGCCCGTGTTCCTTCACATTTGCACAGTGTTTAAGCTCAGATTCTCTCTTCCTCTATAACTCCCTCTCTGTCAAATGTTTGTTCTATGCTTCTGAATGTCACACAGCCCTTGGATGCTCTTATGTCTCTCTCTCCAGCTCTTCTACAACAACCTACACCGGTTCCAACAGCTCGAGGTTCCTCGGCCCGTGGGGGTCGCAACACGGTCTTCCTTTAAATGCACGTATTGCGAATGGGATGGTCACCTTGAGGCTACCTGCTATCGCAAACATGATCTGCCTAAATATTTTGTTGCCTCTGCTATAACTGAGCCTCCTACTTCTCCCGCAATGGACACTGCCTCTTCCACTCGTGAAGACATCAATGCTCTACGCACCCAACTCCAACTTCTCCAAGGGATGATTACTCACTCATTCTGATCAGTTGCGTCAATTTCCAATGAAGTTATATCATGTCTCTCTCAAGGCTCTCACTGGATTGTGGATTCAGGAGCCACACACCATATTTCTTCGTAGCGACCTCCTCAATACTTGCTGACTGCTCATCCCAAGCTCATCACCGTGGCCAATGGCGATAACACCCCGGTGTCCGGTGTTGTTGATATATCTCTCACACTCACTCTCTCTCTATCTTTGGCCTTTCATGTTCCATGATCACCATTTAATTTGCTCTCTGTTAGCTGTCTTACTCAGGATCTTAATTGTTGTGTTACATTCTCACCCTCTACCTTTGTTGTGCAGGATCGGAAAACGCAGAATATCATTGGTAAGGGTCAGCTGCCTAATGGGCTTTACCTCCTGGATATTCCACCTTTTGCTCTCTCTGTCGTCTCCTCTGTCGATTGGCATCATCGTCTTGGGCATGTTCCCCTCCAGATTCTCAAGAAAGCTCTTTTGGATGTCTTCATGCATGAGTTTACTTGTGAATCTTGTATCTTTAGCAAACAACAACTTACTTCTTTTTATCCTACTTGTACTCGGAGTGATACTCTCATATCTTTAGTGCATTTTGATATTTGGGGACCATATAAAACACCAAGTATGTTTGGTTATCGTTACTTTGTCACTTTTATTGATGATTACTCTTGATTGACCTGGTTGTACTTACTTCGCGATCGTGCTGAACTGACCTCTACATTTCGAACATTTATTACGAAAACTCGAACTCAGTTCTCCTCACCCTTAAAAATCATTCGTACAGATAATGCTCGTGAATATACTAGCTGGACATTCTCTAATCTATGCACTGAGTTTGACATTATACATCAAACATCGTGTGTGTATACGTCTCAACAGAATGAAGTGGCCGAGCAAAAGGATCGTCATCTTCTTGATGTTGCTCGGTCACTCGTGATTCAAATGCAGTTACTCACCCTATACTAAAACTTTACTGTGTCCGCAACATGTCACCTCAACAATCGCATGCCCTCCTCCATGCTCGACTTTGTCACTCTGTTCAGTCTTTTGTTTCCTTTTAAATCTCTGTTTACCCTCACGCTTATTGTGTTTGGATGTACTTGTTACGTCCATAATCTTGGTCCATCCACAGACAAGTTTGTCTCTCGTGCCAGCAAGTGTATGTTTGTGGGGTACTCTCGGACTCAAAAAAACTGTGTTATTCTCCCACCACTGACAAAGTGGTAGTCTTGTCCCAGCGTTCCCGTC
Organism: Platanthera guangdongensis; assembly: GCA_039583875.1. Classification (NCBI taxonomy): domain Eukaryota; kingdom Viridiplantae; phylum Streptophyta; class Magnoliopsida; order Asparagales; family Orchidaceae; genus Platanthera; species Platanthera guangdongensis. The sequence goes on from CM077148.1 coordinate 195,635,120, forward strand.
ATGTCTTCTCTACCACCCTTCCTCCCCACTCGACTCCCGACACCAGTCTCATCTAAACCACCTCTTAGTGTATACATTCGTCGTACTCCGCCCTTTGGAGCCCGACAACAGCTATCTTCTACCAATGCTATCTCGCGGTCTGACGATCCAACATCAGCATCTACAGCTCATCCCCTGGCAAATTATGTATCTTTGCATCGCCTATCTCCATCTCTCCTTAAGTTTGCACTATCTACATCTTCCATCTATATACCTAATTCGGTGCAGGAGGCTCTTCTTTACCCAGAGTGGTGTGCAATTATGGAAGAGGAAATAACATCCCTTTGGTCCAACCGAACCTGGGATCTGGTCCCTTTTCCTCCGGGACAACCTTGTGTCAGCTGTAAGTGGGTCTGTGTAGATAAGCATGCTCCGGACGAGACAATTGAACACCTCAAAGCCCGTCTTGTGGCCCGGGAGTTCACTCAACAACAAGATCTTGATTATGAGGAAACTTTCTCTCTCGTCATCAAGTTAAACTTTATTCGGGTCCTGATCTCCTTAGTTGTTCATCGCAACTGGCCCCTCCATCAGCTGGATATCAAAATAGCATTTCTGAATGACGACCTTGAGACGGTATACATGCACCAACCTCCCGAGTTTGAGACCATGGGAGAGTCTCGTGTGTCATTTCCGAAAATCTATTTATGGTCTCAAACAATCTCCCAGAGCTTGATTTGACAAATTTAGTAAGACCGTTCGCGATGTTGGATTCAAGAGGAGCTCGGCTAACTTTTCTCTTTTCACTCGTCATCAATCAACCGGGACTGTCATTCTCCAGATTTATGTAGATGATATTTTGATTACTGGAGATGATTCCACAGGAATACAATAAATTAAGCAACACTTAAACTCTGTTTTTCAAACGAAAGATCTGTGAACTCTTTGGTACTTCCTTGGACTTGAGGTTGCAAGACGGTCTGATGGTCTTGTCCTTCCACAACGGAAATACTGTCTTGACCTCCTTCAAGATGCAGACTACTCAGTGTTCAAACCCGTGGAAACTCCGATGGATGTCAATCACAAATTATGTGCTCATGGGTCTGACTCAGATTATTTGCTTACGAATCCTTAGTACTATCGGCATCTTGTAGGAAAACTAATATATCTGACGGTTACAAGACCAGATATCTCATTTGTTGTTGTAGTGATCAGTCGGTTTATGCATGCTCCTCGAATCTCTCATCTTCAGCTAGTAGAACGCATCCTCAGATATTTGAAAACAGCTCCTGGACAAGGGCTTGTATATAAGTCATCCTCCTCTTTATCTCTTATTGCATATTCAGATGCGGACTATGCGAGCTCCCTTGATGATCGACGTTTCACTACGGGTTTTTGTACCTACTTTGGAGGGAACTTTATCACCTGGCGTAGCAAAAACAGTCTGTGGATGCTCGTTCTTCTGATGAAACTGAGTATCGTGCAATGGCGGTCGTTGTATCTGAACTTACCTGGCTTGAGAGTCTTCTTGGTTATTTGGGAGTCACTTTATCCTCACCAGCAACTCTGTTTTGTGACAGTCAGGCTGTGATCCATATTGCAAAGAATCATGTGTTCCATGAACGGACCAAAAACATCGAAGTTGACTATCATTTTGTTCGGGAAAAGGTTCAATTGAAGAAGTTAAAGCTAGAGCATGTTTCTGCTTCTGGGCAAGTTGTTGACGTTCTCACCAAGACATTACCACGACAAATGTACCATCAGTTCGTATGCTCCAGCGTGCGGGGGAGTGTTAGAGAAAATTAGGAAAACTGATGTAAAAGCTCATTAGTGTAGCCCATTTATAAGTCCACTTAACTCTCTTGTTTAGTCTCACATCCTTTGTATAGGATTCTCTCTCCCCTCTCTTCTATATATTTGTACTCATATTTGTATTTTCTGAATTAAGAAGTATATACAAGGTTTGCACCATTTCTCTACAGTGACCAAATATTTCCTTATGATGAAAGGGTTGTATGAAGGACCGACATAAAGTTCTTGTTTCTTTTTTTTATTGAAATGCTTGCAAATTTCATACAACATGAAGTACCATCTGTATGAAAGTTGTGAATAACATAGTTTGCAGTTCTAATACGTTTGGATTTCAAGGAAGACCTTCCAGTACGTCCCCGTCCCCAAGGCGTGTGACGACCCCCTCGAGCTGACGAACCCCAAGCCGAAGGAACATGTGTAGGTTGCTGAAGAAGAGCCGAAAAGAGAGTCACAGGAGCATCCGGGGGCGGTGTTACTTTCAGAAGCATAGAGCAAACATCTGATAAAGGAGTGATAGATGAGAGAATCTGAGACCGAAAGCTGTGCAGATGAGAAGGAACACGGGTCATCATCATTGCAATCCCGACTGCTTCTTTCTGGGCCCGTTGGAAAACCAAATTTTTGGTATGAGGTTGGTGATGTATCCAGGCCTCAACAAGGGTCTTGGCTTTGGCAACAAAAGAGATCATATCACCTGGTGCCCCGGGATCAAGATTTTCACGATCCGAGATGATGTCGAACAAGTGCTGAAGGTTGTTCTGCCCATAATATAAAGAGTGGAGTTCCTCCCACATTGTGTTTGTCGTTGTATGATACATAGTCATCCTGTATGACTCGGTGTCCATTGAGTTGAGAAGCCATGACTGTACGTTTGTACCCAACCATCATCATGAAGCCACTCGTCGGTGGGTTCAGTAGGAGGAACACGAGTCAAATGATGAAGAAGGTCTTTCGTCTGTAAGACCCGGCGAACAGAGTGCACCCACTCCACAAAGTTCTGCTTCCCGCTAAGGGAGATGGTGGTAATCCAGAGTTCATCACGAAGTTCAAGGGCGGGAGTAGTCGCACGGGCTGACAGAGGAAGCAATGTCGGGATCCATCGAGCGGATAGCCCGGATAGATTAGCCGGAGAGAAGCCGCGGGATGACAAGAGGAGAGGATAGAGGGACAAGACCGCTGCGGTTAGAGAAGACCGATCGGGTAGAGAATCGCAGAAAACACGGAGAAAACCGCAGCGACAAGAGACAACCGCAGCGGACAGAGGTAGGACTGAAGAGAGAAATGTCTGACACGCAAAGCGGTGGTTATAGAAACGGGCAGAGGGTCAGCGGGTAGAGAACAAGTTGCGGATAAACGGTTATGGAGGACAAGGTCGTAGCGGCTAGAGCGAACAGCAACAAAAGAACCCGGGTAGACCGTGCAGCAGCAGAGAGCCCCGTGCAATAAGAGAAATCGCACAACAAAAGCACTGAATAAGCGGCAAGCTGCGGAAGAGCACACACAGCGGCAATAGGAGAAGAAGCCGGTGAACAACAAAGAAGACCGGACAGCGAGATAGCAAACCGCGACAGAAAGAAAAGAAAACCGCACGATTAACGACTGCGAGATCACAACAACGGCTAGGAGAGAACAAGGGCGGCTAGCAGAGCAATCCGCAAGACCGGCAGGAGAGCAGAGAATATATAACAAGGGCGGGGCGGGGAGGGAGAAGAGGTGGAGGCCATGGGATTTGGAGGAGGAGGTAGAAGTGGTTAGGAGATTTCTAGCCGCGAGGAGCGGTTAGAAAGAAAACAGGCCGCGCCCTGCGCGAGAAGAGAAGACCGGGCGATTAGAAAAATGCTAGCCGCAAGGAGAGACCGATTTCCTATGATACCATGTAGAAGATTTGTGGAAACCTTGCATATACTTCTTGAATAATGAAATACAAGTATGAGTACAAATATATAGGAGAGGAGAGAGAGAAAGAATCTTATACAAAGGATGTGAGACTAAACAAAGGGGCCAATAAACGGGCCTCACAATTGGGCTTTTACATGTGTTTCTTTAATATTCTCCAACACATACTATAACATTAAGTAGCTAGGTATTGCTTATACAAAGAATATTAGCACTAATAGGATTGTTAAGATGCAAACCATTAATTGCTCAAATCCTTAACCAATAGATTGTTACCATGGGAAATGCTTGATCATATGATTACGAAGAAGTATACATGCTGTACGGCGTTGGTAAATTAGTCGACTCCAGCCAAATTGAAAACCATATCCCACCAACTACCTGCAAAGAACAACACAGTAAAAATTTGGTTTCCTTAACATGGATATGAATCCTGTCAGATAAAAGTCATTAGTTACTTTCACAAGTTCGAATTTGTCGGAAAAAGGCATCTTACATGTAATAATAACTTCATCCATCCAGGCAAACTATGTTTGTAATTCTTCGCAAATTGAAAAATATCATCAAGCAACCCAATTGCTGCGGAACCCAGAGTCGCTGCCGCTACTCCATTAACATGGATTGAAAGATGTCCTACTATCACTCTAACAGTGATGATACCAACTGGAATGAAAAATAAGCCACCAATTGTAGGAACTGCAACTTTAGGTGAATTAATAGATACTTCTCTCCTGGTGATTTCATGTATTTTCAGGCCATCAACAATTGCGACAAACAAAAATCCAATGCATCCTGACAAAAATGTTGACACAGCAAAAGGGTATGTCAAGTAAAATGGTTCCAAAGGCAGCCTAACAATCTTCCATGAACACCAGTCAACAAATAAAAGAAGCAATGTCATAAACACTGTCAGTGCCAATGTAAGGATAACTCCTCGTCGAGTCCTATCATAAAAACAAAAACATGTGTTAGGGTTTGGATCCAGAAAAAAAACATGTTTTGATGTAGCATATGATGTGCATCTTGTTCCACTTCAAGCATGTATGAATGTAAATAATTGTGCCAACACACATCAGAGTAGAATGGTGTGAAATAAATAATAAATGTCTAATCATAATAAAATAACAATCTTTATGTAGTATTTGCATAATTATATGTGCTTATGGTAAGATATAATTGGCTCCCACACTCAGTAATCTCCATTAAGTTATCAGTCAATTATTTAAGAAGATTAATTCGCTAGAAAGTAGTTTAAAATACAACGGTCACCTACGTTTGATGTAAGTTTTTCAGCGGTTAGTAAAAGAAGTCGTTAAGACACGACGTTCAACCACTCTAAACATTTCAAAGAAGGTTACTCCTAATAAATAGAAGCACGGTCTCCACATTCATATATGCATCTTGTAACCCTGGAATTTTGCTCCCCTAAAGCCAGGATTCTAAACAAAAAGGTCATTCAATCATCTGCCAATCACCAAGCTTTTTTGGTAAGGGAGACTTCTATTTTAACTCCTAGATAGGAGGAGAGACCTCCAGTGAAAAACTTTTAATCTTTGGTATTAAAGCTCTTCGTCAAGTTACATTTTTGCAGTATTTCCAAGGACAAACTAGGTTTCAACGATGGACAAATAAGCACAAAATGTCATGGACAATCAAGGAAAAGGAGAATAAAATCAAACACAAGTATGGCAAAAGATATTTGATAACCAAATTTTCTAACTGCTGAGCATATGGGAATGGAGTTTAAATTCCATGAGCTGGGTACATAAAAAAAAGGATGTTCCAGTCATCTTGTAGTCTGAATTACAAATGCTCGCCTATTCTTTCTGTAGCCTTTTTGAATGTTTGCCAACCGATGGGCCGACAAAGTCAATGCAGCATCAGGAGTTTCAAACTTGTTCCTGATCATTGGCAGGTCAGTTTCAGCAAAAGGAGTAAGGAAAGCATCAATGTCGCTATCCTCCCCTTCGCTTGAAGATATTATATAACCAGAGCTCCCTCCGAAACCTCCATTATCATCTTGAAGAGAAAAGGAGACATCCCCAATATCCTATGCAGAAACAGAATAACACGCCATTACTCTACGGTAAACAATTTTACTATAAATGACGTTAGATCCTCCGATAATGGAGAATACCTCGTCCATCGACTCGGGAGCACGAAGCAAAGACTTTCGCGGATAGCATCTCGAATCAGCACGAGAGAGCTGCAAACAGAAATCAGAAACATCTCTAGTAAAACAATCACGCTGAATCTTTCACCGATAATTAGATGGAGTTTAGGGTATTTTTAATGGTTTCGCTTCAAACCTTGGTAAAGGGAGTGAATCCAAGAGCCGGAGGGTAATGGATCTTTGATCTTCTGGAAACTGTGGATTGAGGGATAACTCTCAGGGATTGGATCAGCCATGGATGAAGCGGATGGTGATTTGCTGAGCACATGAAGGCAATGACGAAGTAATTGGTTTGAAGAGAGAGAGAGGTCGGATCGCCGGATGTCGGTGAGCGTGAGAGTGAGAGAGAGGATCGCCGGATCGCCGGATCGCCGGATCGCCGGATATTGGTTATCGTGAGAGAGAGATCTACATTTATTAGTCGTCTACATTTATTAATTGGTTTATTCATTTTAAAATGGCTAGTTGCACACCTCCGAATGGAAAAGATCAAATAAAACTAGCGCAATGTTATATATAAATCAAGTTTGATTATATATAAATCAAATTTCTAAAGTTTTTATGATCTGTAAATCTACTATACACAAACCACTTAAATATCTAAAACTAACATCCTTTTCTTATTATTCATGAGCTCCTTCTCCGAGTAAGTTAAAAGATTGTCGGAGCACCGACTAGATCCCGATAGATTCGTCGCTAGAACAATCGAATCCAGTGATCGATCGAAGTAGTTGACGCCCCCTTGAGATTGAACTGAAGCAGGCGGTTCATTATAAGGCTATTTTCACACTCATTTCTCTCAAAGAAGGACATCCCTCCACTCCCCGATAATTCACCGCCGTTGATGGCCCGTGAAAATTCGAACTCTAGCATTGCAATTCCCTTGGCGAATTCGTCAGATCTTCCTCTGACCGCAATCCAACAGGGCTCTCTTCTGTTTCCTCTGCTTCTGCCATATACGGGTGGCGCAGGAGCTCCTCCGCCGTCCACCTCTGTTTCAGATCCTGAATCAAGCATTTTGAAACAAAATCTTTCATTCCATCATTCCGGCATGGCCGACACGTCAAAGGAAAGTGCGATTTGATGAATAACAGAAGCAGGGTCAGAGGATTCCGACCAGGGTCAGAGGATTCCGACTATCGGTAGCCATCTCAACCATCGTGCACCCTAGCGACCACAAATCGTCGGCAGTCCCCTGCTCCTTCCCGTCCACAAATCTGTGAGAGAGCCGACACGGCGATTGCTTCTTCCCGTTCAGAGCCGGCCACCGCTTGCAGCAACGATTTGCTTCTTCTTCCCGTCCAGAGCCGGCCACCGCCTGCATCAAGGATTTGCTTCTTCCCGTCCAGAGCCGGCCACCGCCTGCAGCAGGATTTCGATCTCTTACTGCGATTCTTAATGGTTTGTAGTCATTATTGGTTTGCATATAACATCACCCTAAAACTAAAACCGTGAGACTGGAGAATTGATATTCACAGACTTTACTTGGTTATTTGTCGTTCAAAAGCAAGCGAAAAAATACTCATTTTATTTTTTTGCTTGCACCCATCGCTCGAATAGGATTTTGATTTCCCTCGCAGATTGCATCCCGACGGCGTCTCCCTTTATCTTTCTGGATGGTAGAAGCATCGGACATACCCTACATTCCACGGTCTAGAGTTGCGCAGTGTATCAAGCTTGCGAGTTCGATCATTAATTTGAGTGATCCATAAATTCAAGGTATGTCGCATTTAGTTTTTGCATGATTATGAATCTGATCTAAAGAATAATTGTCTTTAATATATGCTAACATCTTCTCACGGCCTGCCGATCGTGCCCGATGCTCCCAGTTGCCTTGGGTGCTCACAGACGATTAGGGTTGGGGAGCAAAAGACGTGGTGATAAATAATTCGTTGTTGTGGGAACATGTGCAAAAGTCATCGAATCAAAATTCCAATTTCGGTCATCACATGATTAGTTGTGACGTCATCTCCAACAATGATGTTAACATTCTCCTCTACAGTTACAATAATTGCAGTGAGGCTCTCGTTATCGTCCGTGGCCACTTTTTTCCTTCTCTCCTCATTCTTATCATCATTCGTGACCCTTCTCGTGGCAGTAATAACACTCCACATTTTGATAACGAGACTTTCTCTTACTCTGGCTTCACTCACTCTTCCTTCCTCTTGTCTCTCCCCTTAGGGATAAGTAAAGAGGATTTCAACTCATGAAGAAAATTCCAATATCCCTTTGAGACTTTCTTCTTACTTATTCATTTAGAATGTCATTCTTGGCAAATCTTCATGGTAACAATGCACATAGGAGAAGAGTTGATCAACGGAACTCTGACCATCCCACATGAGTCCGGGAGGGACTTTAGCAATCAAAATGTGTTGATCATGTCCTCGAAGGTCACCTGCATAGTAATAATACGATCAATGATCCCCTATAACTTATTTACGTGATATATGATAAGAGAACACTTTTATATTTGAACTCCCCCAATTTTTCAGTAAATACACTTTGTCAATGACTATATTCTTAGCATACAACTTCTTTAGCATCTTTCAAATAGCCTTGACATCTGTGACGCCGCCTCCACCCGGACTCTACATGCAAAAACTTGTGATTTGTTCATTGTCTCAGTTGGTCCGGGTGCTCACGGGCTTTGCCCGATCGCACCCAAAATGAATCTGTCATGTGATTTCGCAGAAAGCAAAAAAGTTGCAAGTGGATCATCTCGATAGTGAGAACCTCTATTATTTACTTTTGTTAAAAATGCGGAATCTGTCAAAAGTAGACATGAAACAGTGCGCATATCCGATCCATTTTCATTTCTTTAAAAAATACTCGTCCATATTCACAGTGGAACATCTTATTCTTATGATATAAAAAGGGGAATGACCAAGTGTTTAATAAAAAAAACCCGAAGTGCATCTAATCTTAGAATTTGGAGCAACTTACACAAACCGAAGAGCAGAGACGATGGTTTACTCCGAGGTTTTTTGACCGGCGAAGCAGAGGCGGCGGTTTACTCCGGCGTTGAAGCAAGTGTTTGCTGGGGTTGAGGAAGGTAGGATGAACGCAGACCTTACAGAAGAACGAAAAGGTGGCGGTGTGGGGGCGCAGAGAGGATGTCTGGAGGAGCGCAAAGACCATGCACGAAGGCGGTGGTATGGGTGCGCGGGGAGGATGTCCGGTGGATTCGTGCGGAGCCTGGCCGGAGGAGCAGGTCGGGCGATTAGGGTTGGGAAGCGAAGGGTTTTGAGCGTTATTTTTTGTGCGGGGGTAGCGGGAGAAATAAAGGAGCAGATCTCCAGATATTTCTAATATGGGACTCCTAACTTCGGGGTATGTATCGTGGTTGTTTCCTGTTTTTTTTTTACAAGATGACACATGGACATTAGAAGTGGTTCATTAAAATCAATAATTTGGCTCATTTTGTAATTATTATTGCTTAAAATTATACCTTTGTATAATTGGACTTTTATATTTTTTGGAAAATTTTAAGTACGATTATAATTTTGTACTGGGAATATAATTTATGGACTCGAAAAAAAATGGACTGCAAATATCAGCACTGCACCCGACCGACGCCTCTCCCTCGCGCTACTTGAGAATTTCCGCACGCTCTTCTTCCCCGCTGCCGCCCGCTGCAGCCCGGAATTGCTGGAGGGAGGAAGGCCGGATTTCTCCCCCCCCCCCCACCGCTGGAAGAAGAAAGTCCCCGGGTTTTGCCTCCGCCTGGAGGGGTTTTCAGCTGTTTCTGCTCCCATTTTGCCGCGCCTGCTGGAGGAAGATCGTCGATTTCGCCACGCCTGCTGGACTAGGGTCGTGATTGCTGTTTCTCCGCCATTTCTGGAGGTGGGTCGAACGTTTCTGGAGGTATGCCTTCCATTAAATTGATTTGTTTCATCTTGGATTTGGTCCAAATGTGGTTGTGTTGAAATTTTGCAGTCCATTTTTCTGTAAATATTATGATTGTCCTTGAGGTTTTGTTTTCCATTTGTGAAAATTTAGTTCATTTATCCAAATGTCTTTGGTTTTGCTGTCCATTTTCTGCAACTGTAGTTCAATTTGCATTTTTCAGGTTGAGTTAGGCCAAACCTAACATTGCAGTGCATTTGTTCTAATGTCGTTTACTTTGCATTCCATTTTATCCAAATACCTTCCATTATGCACTTCATTTATCTAAATGTCATTTATTTTGCAGTCCATTTTGTGCACATGCAGTTCAAATGTGGCTTGTGCAAATGCAAATTTAAAGTTGATGTGTTTGTGCAGTCTATTTCTAATGCCAAACATTATGTTATTTTAGGTGTCCGTGTTGAGATTTTACACCGGTTCATTTCATTGCTAATTAAGTGTATTTCGAGAAATTCTTCGTGCATTAAGCTAGGTAATATATTTTCGTGGGTATTCAATGGTTCAGTGCTATTGTAATTTTTTGGTATTCAATGGTTCGCACTTTAAGCTAGGTAGTATATATTTTTTGGTATTCAAGGGTTTTCATAGTTTTATATTATAGCAGGGCTATGAATTTGGAGGCTATGAATTTGGAGGAGATTTGGAGATATGGTTGAAGACTTGAAACAAAGATGATGGACTTAAAAATTTTTTTTATAACATATGGGATTGATCTTCTATTTTGCCGAAGACATTGTCTTTTTTGAATGATTGATATAATTGAACAATATTCAAATCTATTACTCACTGCTTATATTACTACGTCACCCTCGTTACTTATGAGATTGATCTTCTATTTAAGAAAAAAATGAAATTAATTTTTTGATGTGCGTTTATAATATTTCAAATTTGATGTGTCAATAAGTAGATGGTGTGTAAATAAATTTTTTGAGATATCAATATAAAAAATTTGCAGAATTGAAAAGTCAATTACAAGAATTGTTAGAGAAGAACTTCATACGACCAAGTACGTTGTCGTGGGGAACTCCAGACTCCCGTACTATTTGTTAAAAAGAAGGACGGTTTGTCACGTTTGTGTGTAGATTATCGAGAACTGAATGAGTTGACAATCCAAAATAAATAACCACCACCTCGCATTGACGATTTGTTCGATCAGTTGGTGAATGCAAGAGTCTTTTCAACAATTGACATCAGATCAGGTTATCACCAAATGAAAATCAAGGAAGAAGACTCATTTATTTTCATGTTGGGAGGACATTCACCCCACCTCCACTAGTTGGGTACATCTTTAACATGACTCATTACATCGATGCTCATTCTTATCATTTTCTTTATTATCTTACATTTTAGGCATTCACAATCATTAGAAATTTAGTCTTCTCTTTTCCACTTTTTCCGAGACATTGATTCACCGGGGAAACTTAATTAGAGATTGGACTCGTTATAAAGTGAATGTATCAATTATAAAACAACGTTAACAATCATAGCAATAATTTCACAATTTACATAATAAATAACTGCACATAAGAGAATAAGAACTCACCCCGGCCATTCCCTTGCCTTTATCTTTTCTTGAGTCGTCATTCTTCCCTCCTCCGGATGTCGTGTCCTATACAAGTATCACCCTCAAATTACTTTCCAATCCCTAAGCATTGACATTAAAATAACTCAAAGTAGTCCTCTAAATGCCCTAGATTTTACTGCCCTTAATTGTATTTATATGTGATACGCCTTAACTATATTTTCCTGCATTGATCTATCAAAATCATCTAACTACCATTTATTGGATGCAGATAAATACGTTCAAGATTCCATGTAATTACACCGGTCATCCCTCTTCTGTTCTCATCTTTAAGTTAAGCTAATTGACACGACTAACTTCGATTGATGTCTTCAAATTAAGTCGCGTACCAACGGCCCATCTCATATTAAGTCTTCTAGGTAGGTTTCAAGTGACTTAATTGTACCAAAACAGCCCTAATTGAACTAGGTGTTTGCTGCCCTGACATTAAACAATGGATTTTTTTACCAAATCAGTGAGGGAACATTACTCCCATGCATATTCTTAAACTAATTGAAGAAAGGGATTCAAAAATCTAAGTATAAAAGTAAAGGAGAGGGGCTTTGATCCTAGAACATCTTAAGAGTCCTTTTCCAACCTTTGAAACACATAGAAATCCAAAAATATGATTTTGCATAAAATTGCGAAACGAAATGAGTATTGTTATGAGAATCCATTTCAAAAACTTATCTAGCTATTAATCATGAAAAGGAAGAGGAAAATCCTAATTAGGGTTTCGGCCTTAAGGAATCGAAGCCCCGAATTAACATGAAATTGAAAAGGAATGAAGAGAAAGGAATTACCTTGCTATAAGAAGAAGAATCGTGAATTTGGAGGTGATTTGTACTAATGGCGAGCATTTGCATCGATCGCCCATCGTCTGCCTGGAGAGTGCACAACCCCGTGTTCGTCGAGCGGGTCCCACCAGGAAGATCGAGCGGATCTAGCCCCGCGACCCGCGCCCAAGCAGTGAGCAGACATGCGGCAAGAGGCTGGTCCGCTCCCGCTCATTTCAGGCGAGCGAGCCGGGCGAGACGGCTCCCCTGCTCTCCCGCTCGCTCAGGGAATCGCCGACCAGAGCGGGGGGTGCCCTTCGTCGCACCAGTACTAGCGGATGGGCTCGGCAACTCGTGGCCTGCGAGCTGATCGGAGGGTCACGATGGCCACCAGCCCGCCCCCTACACGCGACCTGGTCGACTGTCCGCCCCGGCAGAGGACTGGCGGGTCGCGGCGGTCCGGCTCGCGTTCGCCCAAGAATAATAGGCGAGCCACTAGAGCCAGGTCGCGTCCGCCTCCCGCGGAAAGGGTTGGCGGCGGGCTGGCTCCCCATGGTGCGAATAGCTTCTCAGAACAGCGGAGCCACGCTGTTGGCAGACCAGGTTGGACTGCGCATAGCTTCTCAGAATAGCGGAGTTTGGCTGTTGGCAGACCCGATCAAGGGCTTTTTGGTATTTTCAGGTCAGTTCTTTTGGTTATTGGCAGTTCAGATTCCAAAAACTATAAATAAGACCCAAGGGGCACCTCAGAAGGCACGCTTTGAGTGCCTCTCTGCTCCTGTTTTCAAGTGCTTTCTGAGGGTATCTTAGTTCGGCTTCTGGCTAAGGAGGGGAAGCGCTCAGAGATCTTCCGGGTTTGTGGTGGGACCTCCCTGCCGAGCCCTTGGGTCTGTTTTCTTCTTGCCTTCTTTGTTGTTTTTCTTGTAGGAGCAAAGTAGGCGCGAGGCCAACCCTTCCCCAAGGGTCGAACTCCACAGGAGACCGGATTCCGGTTTCAACATTTTGGTGCGGTGAGCGTGGATCGTGGTCAGCGCAGAAAAGTTTCGGCGAGCTCAAATGACGGGAGGACAAGGATCTGACAGGCAGAACTCGCCGCCCCCCCCCCCCCCATCTCTCGCAACGGTGGGGATGCTGGAAGACTTCAGGAACGAGGTGCTGGGCCTCGTCAATTTCGCACTCAGCGCGCGGGCCGAGTGCTCGACTCCGGCAGTCTAGATCGCGGCCGCCCCCTCTTTGGGCGAGGACGCTCCCGGCCGGCGAGCCGGGAAGGAGGTGGTCGAGGAAGGCCGGGGGTGCGAACTCCCAGGACGTGAGCTCTTCCCCGGCTCGGCAGGCCGAGGCCGGTTCGGCGAGCTGGGCTCGCGAGACTCGCCGGCTCGCCCGTTAGGGGGAGGCAGTCCTTTCAGTGAGCTGGTCTCCTCAGCTCCAGTTCCAGACGGGTTCAGGGAGCCCGAGATGTCCTACTACACCGGGAGGGGAGACCCGGTCCAGCATGTCCAATGGTTCGAGGATGTGGTCTCCATCCGTCAGATGTCGGACGGATTCAAATGCCGACTCTTCGCCATCACCCTCCGGAGAAGGCAAGGGAATGGTTCCACCAGCTCCCGGCCAGCTCCATCTACTACTTCGAGGATCTGCGCCGAGGGTTCATGCTACGATTCACCACCTCGAAGAAGAGGAAGAAGGAGTCCGAGTCTTTGTTCCACATTAAGCAGGGGGTGAACGAGATGTTGGGGAGCTATGTGGACCGATTCCAGGAGGAAGTTACTCAAGTCCAGGAGATGTCGGGCCATAGTCTGATGGTGGCTTTTACCCTGGGCCTGCAGCAGGGTTTCTTCCGAATGGAGCTGAAGAGAGTTCCCCCCCTCTCCTACGAGGAGTTGATGGAGAGGGCGGCGAGAGAGGTCGACGGGGAGGCGTCGAACCCGGAGTTTGCAAGGAAGCTGGCCAGGTGGGCCACGGAGGAAGAGAAAGAGTCGAGAGGAGGAAAGGCACAGGAGGAGAGAAGAGGAGAGCCTAGGCAGAGGGAGCAAAGACAGCTCCAGTGGCAGCAGCAGCAGCCGAGGTGGGGGCACCAGGAGCCCGACCGTCGGCTGGGCTGGAGACCTGAATGGCAGGGGCAAGGGCCACCAAGAGGATACTACGGAAGGGGTCACCACCAGGGAAGGCAAGATCAGTTCCACCCTCCGGGCTGGAGGCAGGGCCAGAGGCCCCGGCTCCCCGATCAGGAGGAGGCCATGGCCATAGCCTTGGGAGTAAGGAGGGGGATCGTGAGGAGGAGGAGAAGGGAGGTCAGGGTGGAGCTGCCCTATTGCGACTTCCATCAGGAAGAGGGGCATGCCACATCCACCTGCCCGGAGTTCCTTGAGATGAGAGGGAATCGGGAACAATAGCAGCAGCAACAGTAGAGAGGACGGCAAGAAGTGAGGATCGAGGAGGTCCTGCCTCGGGCAGAGGAGGATCGTTGCGAAGACCGGGTGGATGTCGGGACCCGAGGAGGGATCAGAGTGATCCACGGGGGAGTGGGGATCGAGGCTTCCCACAAGGCAAGCCTTCACACCATGTACCGGCGGAGCGTCGCCTCTACATCCCAGACCCCGCCACCGGAGGAGAGGATCACCTTCTCCAGGAGTGATATGCCAGACCACGAGGATCCGTTCTGTGATGCGCTGGTCATCAAGGCCGCCATCGAGAATTTCACTATCTCTCAGATCCTCGTGGACAACGAGAGTTCCGTCAACGTCTTCTTCAAAAAGGCGTTCGACGCAATGAAGGTGGAGGCAAAGAGGGTGCTGGCCTCAGATGGCCCCTTGTTCGGGTTTTCAGGGGAAAGGAAGGAAGTGGAGGGAGGAGTTGGTCTCCATGTCACCTTGGGGGGGCAGTCCCGAAACTGCAAGTTCGTCATTATGGACGCCCCCAGCAGCTACATCGCCATATTCGGGAGGCCTCTTATCAGCCCCTTCCGCTGCGTCCCCTCATCTTTCCATCAGTGTTTGAATTTCAACGCTGAGGGGGTCCAGGTCAGGGTCAGGGGGGACCCAAAGGTGGCGCGGGAGTGTTATGTCACTGCGGTGAACACCATCTCCTGACAGGAGGGAGCCGAGGAGATGGGGCGAAGGATGGAGGAGGTCGAGCAGGAAGCAGGAGAGGAGGAGCTGGAAGTGAAGGACTGCATAGAAGATGCGGCAGGAGGAGATCTGGAGGAGGTGGCCGAAGTGAGGGGCGTGGGAGAGGAGATGGAGGTAGAGGTCCCCGTTCCAGAGGAGGGGGATGCCGAGGGATGGGGGAACAAGCCAGGCTGGAGGCAGTAGGAGAAGTGGTGGAGATGGAAGTGTTCACAAGAGGAGGCAGGATGGAGAAGATCCGCGTCAGCGGGGGGCTGACCCCGGAGGACCAAGGCAGGATGCTGGAGTGCATCCAGAAGAACATGGACATCTTTGCTTGGAACGCCGCGGAGATGCCGGGGGTTGACAAGGATGTGGCTTGCCACCGCCTCAACCTGGACCCGGGAACACGCCCCGTTCAGCAGAAGAAGAGGTCCACTGCGGACAAGCTGGCAGAACCCATCAGGGAGGAGGTGGCGAAACTTCTCAAGGCCGGCTTCGTGTCTGAGATTCAGTACCCCGACTGGGTCTCCAACGTGGTTATGGTTAAAAAAGGAGACGGCCGATGGAGGATGTATCGACTTTTCCTTACTTAATAAAGCTTGTCCTAAGAACTGTTATCCTTTGCCTCGAATCGACACACTGGTTGACTCAGCCGTCGGTTATTCTGTAATGAGTTTTTTAGATGCTTTTTCAGGTTATCATCAAATCAGGATGCACCCCCCAGACATCAAGGATGTCTCGTTCATCACAGGGGACGGATGCTATTGCTACAAGATGATGCCCTTCGGGCTGAAGAATGCTGGGGCAACCTACCAGAAAATGATGGATAGGGTCTTCAAGGAACAGAGGGGGAGGAATTTGGAGGTGTATGTGGATGACCTCATGATCAAAAGTCGGGATGTGGACTCCCACCTCCGGGACCTGGAGGAGACCTTCACCACCCTGCGCAAATACAAAATGCGATTGAAATGTGTTTTTGGGGCCAGCAGGGGGAAGTTCTTTGGACACCTCCTCACCCCGGCGGGGGTCCCCGCGGAATGCTAAGGAGGTCCAACGGCTGACAGGGAAGCTAGCAGGGTTGAGTCGCTTCCTTTCTCGGGCAGGGGAGAAGTGCTCCCCCTTCTTCAAAACGCTAAGGGGTGGTCAGAGGTTTGAATGGACCAAGGAGTGCGAGGAGGCGTTCCAGGCCCTCAAGGTGCAGTTAACACAGGCTCCGCTGCTCCAAGGACCGAAGGAGGGGGAGGACATGTTCCTATATCTCGGGGTCGGGGAGGAGGCCCTGAGCTCGGTTTTGGTTCGTGAAGAGGGGAAGAGACAGCTCGCTATTTATTACGTGAGCCGGGTCCTGAGGAAGGCCGAGCTCCGGTATCCGATTTTGGAGAAACTAGCCTTCACACTGATCATCTCGGCTCGGAGGCTGCGACCTTACTTCCAAGCACACTCAATCCGAGTGGTGACCGACCATCCTCTCCGCAACATCTTCGAGGGGGTGGAGCATTCAAGCAGGCTGGCTAAGTGGTCGGTGGAGCTGAGCGAGTTCGACGTCTCCTTCGTTCCACGGCTCTCGATCAAAGCTCAGGCGATGGCCGACTTCCTGGCCGACTACGGGGTTGAAGTGGCGGAAGAAGAGCTCACCCGCACGACTCCTTGGAAGGTGAGGGTGGATGGCGCCTCGGGAAGGCATTCCCTAGGGGTAGGGGTGATCCTGGAAAGCCCTCAGGGGACTCAAATTGAGTAGACGGTGGTGGTGCACTTTCCCATTACCAACAACCAGGCCGAGTACGAGGCCGTGATAGAGGGGTTACGCCTGGCCAGGGAGCTGGGAGTGTCAGATGTGGAGGTCCTTACTGACTCCATGGTAGTAGCTTCCCAGATCAACGGGGAGTTCGAGGCAAGGGAGCCCACCTTGCGATCGTACTTGGCCAAGGTGAAGGGGGTCATTGGCACTTTTCAAACTTTCGCCATCCGACACGTGCCCAGGGAAGAGAATGAACAAGCAAATCAGCTAGCGAAGCATGGTCCCCAGGTGGGGGGCACCATCACCGACATGTTCCGCCCCTCCATCGAAGAAGGGGAGCTCATGGAAATCGATCAACAAGCTTCGTGGATGGATCCAGTTGTAGTTTTCCTCTCCGCGGGAGAGTATCCGGAAGGAGTAGATAAGAAGAAACTAAGGCACAAGTCAGCTTATTACCTCCTCCAGGACGGGCAGCTATACAGGAAGACCCTCGCAGGGATGCTGGCTCGCTGCGTGGCCGAGGGCGAAATACAGAGGATCTTGGAGGAAGTCCACTCCGGGGAATGTGGGAGTCACTCCGGGAGTCGGACCCTGGAGGGAAGGATAGTCATGCAAGGGTATTTCTGGCCCACCCTGGGCCGAGATGCTGCAGAGTTCGCAAGAAGATGTCATAAGTGCCAGCTGTTCGCCCCTCTTCAGCTACAGCCGGCCCAACGACTCAGGAGTATCACGGCCCCCTAGCCCTTCGCAATCTGGGGAATGGATTTGGTTGGACCATTTCCCCAAGCCAGCGGCCAGAGAAGGTTCCTCCTAGTGATGATTGACTACTTCTCCAAGTGGATGGAGGTGAAGGCACTGGCCAAGGTGACCTCCCAGGCGATCAGGAACTTTGTTTCGGGGGAGATCATCTATCGCCATGGGCTGCCCCAGGCCATCTGTTGAGAACCAAGGTCCAGCGGGATTGGGTGTGTGTGGGACCGCATATTTGGGCTTCCCCATCGCGTTCCAGGTCTGGGTGTTGACCCCGGTGGGCCCCCCGTATGGCGGAATATCCCCGCCATCCCGTGGATAGATTAGTCCCACATCGCCTGCAGCGGGTGGTAATTGGTGTTTATGTACCCCCGTACCCCCGTCCCCCCTTCCTACTACCTCGGGATTTTGGGAAGATGTGTGGTGACGGGTGGTTTCTACATGGTATCAGAGCCATCTCGCTGCGGGGATGTGTTGAGAACCAAGGTCCAGCGGGATTGGGTGTGTGTGGGACCGCATATTTGGGCTTACCCATCGCGTTCCAGGTCTGGGTGTTGACCCCGGTGGGCCCCCCGTGTGGCGGAATATCCCCGCCATCCCGTGGATGGATTAGTCTCACATCGCCTGCAGCGGGTGGTCCTTGGTGTTTATGTACCCCCGTCCCCCCTTCCTACTACCTCGGGGTTTTGGGAAGATGTGTGGTGACGGGTGGTTTCCACACCATCGTCACGGACAACGGGCCCCAGTTCGTCAGTGCTGAATTCACCAGCTTTTGCGAACAGCTTGGGATCGACCTCAGGTTCGCCTCGGTCCACCACCCTAGGAGCAACGGGCAGGTGGAGGCCGCGAACAAGATCATCGTCAACCTCCTCAAGAATAGGGTGAAGAATTTGAAGGGGAGCTGGGTGGAACAGCTTCCCGCGGTTCTTTGGGCCCTAAGAACCACCCCCAATACGGCTATAGGGGAGACCCCCTTCAAGCTCTCCCATGGGTGCGAGGCGGTGCTCCCCGTGGAATTTGAAGTCCAAACACCGCGAGTCGTGGCAGCCAAAGAGGGCCGAGAAGAATGACAAGCCGAGAATGAGGAGGAGCTGAGGCTCTCCCTCGACATGGTGGAAGAATTGAGGGACCTTTCGGTTGTCCGACAGGAGGTGGTAAAAAGAAGGATGGTCAAATACTTTGACAAGCATGTCAGGATCAAGCAGTTCGTGGAAGGAGACTTGGTGCTGAAGAAGGTGGATGCGGCAGGGAGGTCGGCATCCGTGGGGAAGCTCAATCTCAGCTGGAAGGGACCATTTATTGTAAAGGAAGCTCTAAAGTCAGGAGGCTATCGACTCCAAAATGTAGAGGGCGAGACCCTGAGTCACACCTGGAGTGGTGACGACTTGAAGCGTTTTTTCCCTAAAGCATGTAAGTGACACTTTCGTTATAGTAAATTTCTTCAACGCTCTAATACTGTCATAGCCAGCCCACATGTAGACATGGAATGTGTTTGGACCCCGAGAAGATCCCGCTGTCAGGCTCTCACCTAGCTGGCAGGGCCGAAAGTCACTCGGTGTCATCCTTGGCCTCGAGAAGATCCCGCTGTCAGGCTCTCACCTAGCTGACAGGGCCGGAAGTCACTCGATGGAATGTGTTTGGACCCCGAGAAGATCCCGCTGCCAGACTCTCACCTAGCTGGCAGGGCCGGAAGTCACTCGGTGTCATCCTTGGCCTCGAGAAGATCCCGCTGTCAGGCTCTCACCTAGATGATAGGGCCGGAAGTCACTCGATGGAATGTGTTTGGACCCCGAGAAGATCCCGCTGCCAGACTCTCACCTAGCTGACAGGGCCGGAAGTCACTCGGTGTCATCCTTGGCCTCAAGAAGATCCCGCTGTCAGGCTCTCACCTAGCTGACAGGGCTGGAAGTCACTCGATGGAATGTGTTTGGACCCCGAGAAGATCCCGCTGCCAGGCTCTCACCTAGCTGGCAGGGCCGGAAGTCACTCGGTGTCATCCTTGGCCTCGAGAAGATCCCGATGTCAGGCTCTCACCTAGCTGACAGGGCCGGAAGTCACTCGATGGAATGTGTTTGGACTCCGAGAAGATCCCGCTGCCAGGCTCTCACCTAGCTGGTAGGGCCGGAAGTCACTCGGTGTCATCCTTGGCCTCGAGAAGATCCCGCTGTCAGGCTCTCATCTAGCTGACAGGGCCGGAAGTCACTCGATGGAATGTGTTTGGACCCCGAGAAGATCCCGCTATCAGGCTCTCACCTAGCTGGCAGGGCCGGAAGTCACTCGGTGTCATCCTTGGCCTCGAGAAGATCCCGCTGTCAGGCTCTCACCTAGCTGACAGGGCCGGAAGTCACTCGATAGAATGTGTTTGGACCCCGAGAAGATCCCGCTGCCAGGCTCTTACCTAGCTGGCAGGGCCGGAAGTCACTCAGTGTTATCCTTGGCCTCGAGAAGATCCCGTTGTCAGGCTCTCACCTAGCTGACAGGGTCGGAATTCACTCGAGGGAATGTGTTTGGACCCCGAGAAGATCCCGCTGCCAGGCTCGAATCTAGCTGGTGGAAGGGAGGGGGAGGAGCCGCTCGACGGTGATTGACGAGCGGCTGGAGTCACGAAGATTAACCAAAAAGGGGTCTAACATAACCACCCAGCCCCAAGAAAGACGGCCGAACGGAGGCGAGAACCTAGGCGAGAACCCGCAAGAAATTTGAAAACTCATGCGAAGGACGAGCCGGCTCGCCTTGCTTGGTGGGTGAGTGGCCACCTCAGCGGGGGCTGGGCCGCAGAGGCGGGTCGCCCCGCGCGGTATTAGCGAATATACAAGTCTAGGCGGGCGAGGAAGCATTGATAAGAGCATTAATAGATGAAAATCACAAAGTCTAGGCGCTGCTTGCGCTTACATCTCAAAAACAACTAAATACATGGGGTATACATCTAACAAGCAAATATCAAAGAAGCGGTGGCGACGCAAGACCCGGGGCGAGAAGTCCTAAATGGGTTGGAAGGACTTATCCCCGGGGTCCGGCACAGGAAGGAACATCGCCGGCACCACGTCGCCCGCCGAGAGTTCCGCTGCCTCGCTCTTAAGGAGGTCCGCGCGTCGCAGCATCTGCATCGTGTACTTCGCGGCGCTGGCGGCGTTCTTCTGCATCAGCACCTCCAACTCGTAGTCAGAGTGGTGGTCGAGCGGGCAGCCCCTGTTATCTGGCGGAGGTACAGCGGCGGCGACCTCCAGCTCGCGTACCCGCGCCTCCAGCGCCGACTTGTCCTGACCAAGGGTGGCGATCTCGGCACCCATCCGGCTCGCCGTCGCCGCGTCCTGGGAACAGAAGGGAGGATCGTAAAGTGGACTCGCGAGAAAGGGCGGTTATTGAAGGTGAACACGTACCACCCCACCCAGGTACTGCGCGAGGGTCTCCTCCGCCGCGTCGGCCCGTCTCCTCTGAAGATCCGCGTCCTCCTGAGCAAGCTTTCGGGCCTCATCCCTCTCGTCCGCCAACTTCTTGAGGGAGGTGGCGTTCCGCTCCAGCTGGGTGCAGCGCCTCCCAATCATATGGGCTAGCTCTAGGCCGAGCAGCTGGGCCCGCACGCTCTCGTGAACAAGTACTCGCGTCGCCTCTTTGTCGTAGATAGCGGCGTCCTCTTACGAGTAGAGGCCGAACAAGAAGTTGTAGGCCTCCCCGCCGATGGTGTCCTGCTCCAGCCAACTCGGCAACATGGTTGAGACCACCGCGCGATTCGAGTCCTTGTCCCATGATAGAAGCGGAACGCCAAGCTCGTCCAAATACTTCTCGCCGTAACCAAAGTTGCGGTGCCCTCTCGGCACCGGCTTCGCAGCAGTTTGCGACCCGTCCGGCGGCGCAGAAGTGCCTGCCACCCCGCCGGGGGCATCACTGGACGAGGCGACCATAGGGGGGAACCCTCGGCCGGAAGAACCGCCGGGGCCTTGCCTTTCCTTTGGCCACCGGCGGGCTGCTGGCTCGTAGGCTTCACCATCTTGGGCGGGGGAGCGGGCTGTCCGCCGCCCGGCCGCTTCTTGGCAGGGACCGACGGGGCGTCGCGCTGAGCGGCGTCTGCGGCCTGGGCTCGGGCGAGGACCCCGGGGCGATCCGAGCGCTCTCGTAAGGGGGATGAAGGGGAACGTCCCGCTCGCCTGCCAAGAGTAGGGGGTGAGACAAAGAAGAGAAGGGTAAGACAGAACAGTAGCGAGTGACAAACCTCCCCCAGGCGGGACGGCGGCAAGGTCATCAAGATGGCGGCGCAAGTACGCGACCTCGAAGTTCTTCCCGGCGAAGAACCCGCACAGGTCGGCCTCATGGCCCCCTAGGCTGGGCGGGCGATAACTCGCCTCGCTGAGCTGCACCGGCGAGAAGGGGACGTTGCCGAAATCCCCTTTGACGAACAGGAACTTTTTGAGCCAGTTGTGACTCTTATTTACGGTCTCCCGCACCTTGAGGTGGGCGCTGGAGAAATAGGCGGTCCCGTCCCGGTTCGCCCGGAAGGAGAATAGCTTCCGGAAAACTGCGAGACTGAACTCGACTCACTCTTCCCGCAGAAAACAGGCGAACCCCACCATAACGGCTATGGAGTTCGGGGTCATCTGCCCCAGGACGACCCCAAAGTACTTCAGAACTTGGCGTACCTCGGGCCACAGGGGAAGCCGCAGACCCACCTCAAAGTGAGCCAGGGGTATGGCAAGCTCGTCCCTAGATAGGTCGTTGATCTTCTCTCCTTCCTCGGGCCGTCTCGCCGAAAAGCCCGGCGGGACGTGGTCGCCGAGGTCATCCAGGTACTCGCGCTCCGAGATGACTGCGTGAGGAAAATCGTGCTCCGAGAAGGTCCAAGCGCACTTGCTTCGCCCGTCCGCATCGCCGCCGCTGCCGCCCATCTCCACCGAATCGCCGCCAAACGTGCGAGACAGATCCAGAAGGCGAGCACGAGCCGTGCTTCGCGGAGAGTAAGAGGGGGGAGAGTGTTTTGAACCGGTGAGAGAATAAGAGCCGGCAAGGCCTATTTATAGGGATAAAGAAAGGGTGGGAAACTTCCCGCCGAATGAAGGGGTGCGTGTAGCAAGAATCAGCCCGACGGTTCGACTTCTCGGCGCGCATCCGCACCGCCAAGGCCGATCAGGCGCGGTTCTTGCCCGGCCGCATCCGCGCAAGCCTTATGCGGGCGAGTCTCGGCCCGCACCCGCCCGGGATTCCCCGCGAGTCGGGGAGATTCCCGGCAGGCGAGCCCCTCGGCTCGCTCCCGCCCCGGTCGGCGGGACGGGTAGAGCGAATCTATCCCCTGACCTGCCCTCCCCCCCAACGGGAGGGCGAGCAAAGTACGCGAGTACCCTCGAGCCCGCCCCGCGGAGAATAAAAGCAACGACATGGTAATTTCAACATACATCAGCAGCAGAAAATTAGGCCCATAGGCGGGCAAAGAGAGTTGTAAATCGTTACAGATACATGATAACTTTGAAATAGTAGCAACCCGGCGATATCCCGCGGGCGGGGAGAAGGAGGGGCGGATCAGTACTGGATCCTCTTCCACCTGCCCCGCCGTTGCGTTCCGGATCGCGGCGGCACGCGAGGATAGTGATACTCGCGCACCGCCACCAGCTCCTACTGGGCCAAGACAACTTGCTCCGAGGCATTCCTTACGCGCTCCTCGGCCCGCGAGATGTGCACGCCAGGCGAAGTGACCTCGCCACCTTCTACAGCGCGCGGGGCCCCCTCCAGGGCCGCGAGCCGAGCCTCGGTGTCGGCCTTGTCTTGGTCGACCCTCTTCACGAGCTCCTAGAGCAGCAAAGTATGTTTCTGGAACAGCCGCGTCACCTGCCTCTTCATCCCCACTGCATCAGCCGGGTCGCCCAAGTAATCTGAGACACCCTCCACGTCAGGCGGAGGCGAGTACCCTTCGCTCATCTCCGTTTCGAAGGAGACCATGTTGTAGCCTACAAAAAGGGGCAATTCATAAGGAACAAGCGAGAACAAAGGCAAACGCTAAGCACGAACTTACCAGGGGTTGGCACGTCATCCATACCGATAGAAGGGCGAGAGGAGCCCGACCGACCCTGAAAAGGTTCCCCCTCGAGGACCGCGAGAGATTTCCCTAGTCCGGGGGGAACTGGCGGGCGAGGGGTATTCGGGGGTGGACGGTCCAGACTTGAGGGACTACCAGCTGTCTCAGACGACAAAGGAGGGGGGCGATCCTCCCCCCGGTCCTCCTCGACCTCACGAGGCCGTGCCTGCAAGACGAGGGGTCAGAGACGTAGCAACAAGCCGAGGAGGAAGGTCGCATACCTCAGGAGCGACCTCATCACCAGCCGCCGAGCTGGAACCAGGAAAGTTATTCGTCGGGGACCGCCTCACGATCTTCCCCTTCACCGGCCTGAAGAGAGGGCCGGGAGACCCGCGCGCTAACCAAGGGGCAGCCTCGAGGGCCTCCTCCCGAGTATTCTGGCCCGCAGCCGCCAGGCGAGCTCGCACCTCTTCGCTGACCGGCATCAAGAAACTGCAATCTGTTCAAGAAAAATGAGAGGGTCTGGGGAGACCCCCCTGGGCTCAGCGGTATATTTATAGCCGAATAGTGGGGCCCCACCAGAAGATTCCTTGCCAACTCAGCACAGTACTCGCCGAACACGCAGGTTGAATGATTCTTTCCGAGCTTGTATCAAGCTCAAAAAGAGCGGGGATTGTGTACAACCCCGTGTTCGTCGAGTGGGTCTCACCAGGAAGATCGAGCGGATCTATCCCCGCGACCCGCGCCCAAGCAGTGAGCAGACATGCGGCAAGGGGCTGGTCCGCTCCCGCTCATTTCAGGCGAGCGAGCCGGGCGAGACGGCTCCCCTGCTCTCCCGCTCGCTCAGGGAATCGCCGACCAGAGCGGGGGGTGCCCTTCGTCGCACCAGTACTGGCAGATAGGCTCGGTAACCCGTGGACTGCGAGCTGATCGGAGGGTCACGATGGCCACCAGCCCGCCCCCTACACGCGACCTGGTCGACTGTCCGCCCCGGCAGAGGACTGGCGGGTCGCGGCGGTCCGGCTCGCGTTCGCCCAAGAATAATAGGCGAGCCACTAGAGCCAGGTCGCGCTCGCCTCCCGCGGAAAGGGGTTGGCGGCGGGCTGGCTCTCCATGGTGCGAATAGCTTCTCAGAACAGCGGAGCCACGCTGTTGGCAGACCAGGTTGGACTGCGCATAGCTTCTCAGAATAGCGGAGTTTGGCTGTTGGCAGACCCGATCAAGGGCTTTTTGGTATTTTCAGGTCAGTTCTTTTGGTTATTGGCAGTTCAGATTCCAAAAACTATAAATAAGACCCAAGGGGTACCTCAGAAGGCACGCTTTGAGTGCCTCTCTGCTCCTGTTTTCAAGTGCTTTCTGAGGGTACCTTAGCTCGGCTTCTGGCTAAGTAGGGGAAGCGCTCAGAGATCTTCCGGGTTTGTGGTGGGACCTCCCTGCCGAGCCCTTGGGTCTGTTTTCTTCTTGCCTTCTTTGTTATTTTTCTTGCAGGAGCAAAGTAGGCGCGAGACCACCCCTTCCCCAAGGGTCGAACTCCACAGGAGACCGGATTCCGGTTTCAACAGAGAGCTTCCCGGGTGCGTGAAATAAGAAATGAGGCTCTTGTTTGGGCTTCCATGTACATATGCGGTTGCCGATTATGTTCTTCTTTCCTTCTTAAAATACCCCTTTATTCACCGCCTCTTAAGAGTTACTCAAGGCTAGAATAGGACAGACCGGTGACTTGAACTCAAACAGCCGGTTACTTCATTTGTCCTCATCTCCCACTTATATTCCAGCCGGCCTTATCCTTTAAACCTTAATTAAATTATTAACTTGTAATTAATTTAATAAAGGCGCTTACATATTTTATTACGACCCTATAATGTTACGTTGTCATGTTTATTTTTATGTTGTCGCTTCGACGCGCACATTTATTAACATTTAATACTTAAATTATTACATGTCCTCAATTACAGCGTCACAGTTACTGCCGATGTGCTTGTTCCATCAGACTGGCTCCCCTGGACCCCTTTGATGTGCAATAGCATAGTTCCTTGTACTTGCCCTACATATCGTACTTGCTCGTACATAAAAAATGTACTTACTATCAGAAACAATGTACATCAAGAGTTATGACATATGTTCTGACGATATGACGCCTTATGGCCTTGGTCATCTGTATTATCCGGGATTCACTTCAGAATGACCTACGCTATGGATTGACATTATATAAACCTAATTGAAGACTCTTAATGTTGTGGTATTAAGAATTTCATCAGGGATCTTATATAAAGAGATATTTTTTCCTTGATAAACAAGGTGCTTCAAGTCTCATAATAATACCTAGAGAAAGACTTGTTGTTACGGTTGTGGATGTAGACGAGACCTGTGCACGCATTGTTACGGTTGCGCATGCCGACGAGACGCACACATGCTGACAAGATGTTGTGGCGAGTGTACACACTGAGGAAGACGATGGCGGACCCGTCTTGAGGAGGAGAAACCGAAGATACGTCTATGACATGATTATCTTGTTTGTAGTTTGTTAGGTTGTATGCTTTACTATTGACACCTGTACTTTTGTTATCTGCACCCCACACGTATAACGGGTTGTGTTGTACACTTTTTCATTATCTTTGGATGAAAGTGTTTTATGGTTGCTCCATAGAGTTCTCCTCTCAATCTCTCCCTCCTCTTTTTCTCCTCGCCTCCGCTTGCCCTTCCCCTCGTCGGATTCCTCTCCCGGAAATGTATCATTTGCTCTGACCTGCCTCATCGCCCGCACTCCAGCCGCCGGTGCATGCCACCGCTCGACGCCCTGCGGTAAACAATCTCTGTCGGTGCATGCCCCCGCGATATTGCGATCTCCAGCCACGTACGTCTCCCACGGCTTGGTCCCCCCCGCATGCATCCCGTCAGCCCGCAGCGCCTCTGCTCCTCCTCCGCCGCCATCCCAGCCTCCCGTCCAGCGCTACGCTGCTACTATGCCTTAAGCAGCCGCTGGAATGGCCACGAACACTCAGTCCACTGGTGATCTCTCTTCGGATGCAGCCACCGGCGCCCTTAGTCGTCGTGTAGAGGCTCGAGAGCAACTTGTTGCCCCCGTGCACGCCTCCCTCCTCTCTCTCCACTCCAAGATTGACTCCCTCCAGGTGTCCGCCACCGCGTTTCCTCCGCGTCCAGCTCCTGCTAACCCGTGGATTGCCACTCTCTCCTCGGCGCCGGGCCGCCGCCCATTCCCTCCAGGACCACTCCTCCTCCCATTTCGGGCTAGTCCACCCTCTCCCTCGTCATTCCCTCTTTTGACGACGTTGACCTGATAGGTTGGATTGTCAAAGTGGAGCAATATTTTAACCTCAACTACACGCCGGAGCAGGACAAAAATGTCTACGACTGTGTTTGGCTCTCCACTGGGCACGGTGGCTTCACCAATCCAACCCGTTCCTCTACTGTCCCGAGCTTAAGCAGGAGATGATCCGACAATATGACACCTGCTACTTCTGCTCCTCCGCTATCGAGCGTTTTTGCGGCATCCGCCAGACAACCGACCTGAACGACTGTTTTGATGAGTTTGTCTCCTTTGTCACCCACATCCCCTGTTTGTCGCCCCATCATTACCTTGGCTTCTTCATGCAGGGTCTGCTACCACATATCCTATCTCGTCTCTGCACGCACCACCCTCAGACAGCTTCCGACGCCCGAGACTTGGCGCGTCTAGTGGAGGCCGATCTCTCCCCTTGGTCACCTGCTCCTGTGACCAACCACCACCATCGTTGGCCGCCTTGGAGACCACCTGCCACGGCTCCTACGCCGCGGCCGCCATTTGGTGGGAAATCTTCCTGGCTGCCCATCAGCCCTTCAATGCCTTTCGAACAATGATTGTAATGAGCTTCGCAATAAAGGTCTATGTTTTCAGTGTCATCAACCCTGCTCCCCCAACCATGAATGCTTCGTGAAGAAGTTCCTCTCCATCATCAACGACATCAAACCTGAGTTTACCCTGGCCGACTTAGGGCCCCTGGAGCTTTCAGCAGAGGATACCCCTTTGGATCCCACCACGACCATGTTCCACCGCCTGGAGTTATCCTGTGCCTTGGCGGGCGGGATCTCCGGCCAGCAGACCATGCAACTCTCAAGCACGTTGCGGGATTACCCGATCATCATCATGGTGGATAGCGACACAAGCCACAACCTCATCTCTGAGCATTTGGTGCAGCAGCTCCATCTTCCCTTGGTTGCCTCCTCGGATTTTGTGATCCGCCTTGGCGATGGGCGACGCCGATCGACTCAGAGTCGTTGCACTGTCGCGTCTCTCTTCATAGGGTCTTGTTCCGTGATCGCGGACTTCCACACATTTGACCTAGGCGACATCGACGTCATTTTGGGGGTGTCTTGGCTCCATACACTCGGCGATGTATGCGTCAATTGGGCGACTATGGTTATGTAGTTCCTCCATGGGGGTCGGCCATGTCGCCTAGACTGTGACTATGCTCTCCCCCGTTCTCCGGTCTCCCATGCACAATCCAACAGACCACAAACGTCAGCCTCTCTGCGAGGCTGTGGCCCCTCTCGGGCCCGTCCGATGTGCCTTTCCCTTCCCCGACGGACCTCCTAGAGCTTCCAACTGCGCTCACCGACGTCATCCAGCCTCCGACAGTACTGCCACCACCACGGCCGACCGACCGTGCAAATTACCTCCAGCCTAGGACCACAGCTGTCTCAGTGTAGCCGTTCCGTTCTAACCATGGGTGGAAGGATGAGCTCGAGCCTCTGGTGCCGGGGATGTTGATGGAGGGCCTTATCGTTTTAATGCAAGCCCATTTTCTAGCTCAGTTCTTCTGGTTCGAAAAAAAACGACAATTAGTGTCATACTACCCAGCCGAGATACTTGATCACCAATATCACCTTAAGGGGGACTTTGGTTCGCGGGAGGCCCTTGTTGTTGGGCTTTACCGTCCGAAGTCTGAAGCCACGTGGTTGCTCGGGGATGATTTTTATCGCCAGTCCTCCTACTACTGCCTTGAGGACACGTCTTATTTTCCAAACGACGACATTGTCACTGTTGTGCATGCCGACGAGACGCGCCCATGCCGACAAGACGTCGTGGCGAGTCTACACGTTGAGGAAGACGATGACGGGCCCATCTGGAAGAGGAGAGACCAACGACGCCTATGCCATGATTATCTTATTTGTATTTTATTATGTTGTTTTCTTTACTATTGATACTCGTACTTTTGTTATCCGCACCCCACACTTATAAGGGGTTGTGTTGTACTCTTTTTCATTATCTTTGGATGAAAGTGTTTTAGGGTTGCTTCCTAGAGTTCTCTCAATCTCTCCCTCCTCTTTCTCCCCTCTCCCCTGTCAGCTCTTCCCCTCGCTGGATTCCTCCCCGGGAACGTATCATATGTCATAACTCAAAAGTGCACTTGCACGTTAAAAATAGGGTGCATCTTTATCATATAAGGGAATATGCATATTGAGGTACACCAAGCTTTTATTTTTGGCCACACGATTGATCCTGTCCATCTATCCCCCGTTGCCGTGTCAACAAATGCTTGCCTACTAACTCGTGCAACAATAATTAGGGTGAAAGAAATAGTGCCTAATCACCTAGAGGGGGGGGGGGTGAATAGGTGACCTTTATCTTTTTAACTTTAAAGGCAGAAATACTGTACAGTAAATGCAATTCTACAATTATCACAACACAGCAACCATACAATCAAACATACACAGAGTGCACACAGGATTTATAGTGGTTCCCCAAGGTCTGGGTACATCCACTTTCCCCCTTCGCCTATCTAGTAGTGTACTAGATTCAACGTAACTTCTCCACTTCTTCTCAGATCCTCAGATCTTACAACTCAGAACCCCAAACAGGTTCCTACAACTCAGAGTGTTCCCACTCCTACAAATCAGGCACAAAGCCTTACCACTCAGTCTTCACCAAGACCTACACTCAGGCTAAACAGCCCTACCTCAGCCTTCAATCAAGGCCTACACTCAGAGAATAGAATCTCCTACACTCAGGCACAAAAGCCCTACCTCAGCCTTTATAGTTTAGGCTTACAACTCAGATCCCTTAGGATCCTACAAGAATTTAATAATACAAGGTAATTAACCACAACTCTGACTGAGAGAGATGAATTGACTGGCTTCTTGATGAGTTCTTGGAAGAACTTGGCAGAGATCAACCACCCTTGGCTTTCTTCAAAGCTTCTTGAATTAGAACACAGTAGGGTTGAATCTCCTGTGCAGATGATCTTCAATCAACTGATGTCTTGAGATTCAGATTGAGATCTGAATCTTACTTAGCAGCCCAGTTCAGCAGCTGCTCTTCTTAGAAGGAGCTCTCTCTCTCTCTCTCCAACTTCTTAGATCTTCTGTTGAAGGTCTTCTTCTTTTGTGTTGTTAGATCTCTTGATTGATTGTTGTCAATCTGTAATCACTCGAGATTCTTTCTCTTGATTCAACTGCTGATTGTTGAAGGAGAAAGTCTTTTATATAAGCTTTCTCCATGGTGACCGACTGATCCGGTTTCTAACAACCTTCTAACGGCTCTGACAGTTGCAGTTGACCGGTTGAAATGGCAGCTGTCAAGTCATACAGTCACTTATTGAAATCACTGTCACAGTCTGAAAGTGTCGAGACAGATAGTCATTAAGTGTCGATAGAAACAGACTAAGTGTCGACACAGGTAGACTAAGTGTCGACACTAGCCTTGATGGTGTCGACACAACTCCTTGTGTTGTTGTAACAGCTTCTCGACACTGCTTCTTCAGAATGTGTCGACACTAATCCTGTGTGTCGATACAAGCCTTCTGTTGAATATGTCGACACTAGTTGAGTGTGTCGACACAAACACCTCTTCTTTAATACTTAGTTGAATTCTGCTGT
Organism: Platanthera guangdongensis; assembly: GCA_039583875.1. NCBI lineage: Eukaryota > Viridiplantae > Streptophyta > Magnoliopsida > Asparagales > Orchidaceae > Platanthera > Platanthera guangdongensis. The sequence goes on from CM077148.1 coordinate 195,665,695, forward strand.
GTGTCGACACAACTCCTTTGTGCCGACACTGTTGGAGTTACCATGGTGATCTAGAAGTGGTCAAACATGTAATCTCACTGCCAACGCGATATGAGCCTACAGGGTAACACATAAGACATGTGGAGAAGTTGGATGATTGACTGTGTTGGTAAAGATTACCAATCACCGACCTGAATGGGGTTATGGACAAAGTGTTGCCTTAAAGGATCGTCGGGTTGGGCAAATGTTGCCTTGAAGGATTGGTAAGAATAGTCGACCGAGGGTCGACGATCGTCGACCGCGGGTCGACGAGTATCGTCGACCGCGGGTCGACGAGTATCGTCGACCGCGGGTCGACGAGTATCGTCGACCGCGGGTCGACTATCGTCGACCGCAAGGTCGACGATCGTCGACCGTAGATCGATGATTATCGTCAACCCACGTTCGACGTGAATCGTCGAGTATTGTACTCTTATTCTCGCCGACTGATTCTCGCCGATCCTAGGTGATTCTCGCCGATTAATTCTCACCGAATCTCCTAGGTGATTCTCGCCGATTGATTCTCACCGAATCTGCTAGGTGATTCTTGCCGATTCTGGAACCCTAATTTTCTGGGTGGTCTGCGGATAGCGGTATTCCTAAGTCGGTTTATGCCTTTGGTATAAATAGATACTTAGGGTTTTCGGGAATGTGCTCGCTGATCGAATCAGATGCGATTTCGTTCGTTCCGCCGATCCCGATCCCGAATTCCGCCGTTCTGCCGATCCCGAATCCCGCCGCCGTGCTCGCTCCGTCGACCTCCTCCTCTCCGGCGATTGTCGATGGTGTTGCTATTCCTGGCGCGGACCTAGCAGTCCGTGGAGAAGCAAGGTGTGGTCATTCTCCTTCCCGATTATTCGTGCGACGGAAAAGTCGGTGTTCTCCCGCTCGTGTGGATTTCTGCAGAGACGTGGATATCATTCCACGTAGAACTCGCCACCAGCAAGAACACAAAGCTTGGAGCATCTCCGTTGAGTTGTGACTCAACGCCACCGAGGTAATTTTTGCCTAGTTGTATGTTAACTTCTTGATTCAACTACCATGGTCCGATCCCATCTCTTTTGGGTTTTTCTTGATGTTTTTATTCTTTCGCTGCGTGCACAAGTGTTGTGCCATCCTCATAGAGAAACCCCAACAGTGGTATCAGAGCCAAGTTCCGGCCATGATTGTTGTATTGGAAGTTTTGTTATTCCAGTGCGTGTAAACCCAGGGATTTAGAAGTGTTCTAAATGTCTAGATTTAGTCTTGGTACCCCGCCAAGAACTTCTGGGATTTCGTGGAAATTTCTAATTGTTAGAAATTGTAGTCTCCTTAGCAGTAACCATCCCTCGAGATTGTTTTGGATTTTGAATCCAACATAGAGAGATGAGCTTGTCTACTGCTTTAAGTTGAGTTGTCTTTGTTTTTGTCCAATGCATGTAAATCTGAGGATTTGGAAGTTTCCGGATGTTCAGATTTAGCAATTCCTTCTATCAAATGTTGATGGTGTCAGGTTGTGCACATAAGGGATGCATGTGGTTTTAGAAAAATTGTTTTTCTTTGGATGTGCACATTGATCAAATGTTGATCATGGTTAACTGTTAACCTATAATCAAAATTCGTTCATCAAATATTAAGTGTTCGGATGCCTTCTGATGGATGACACTCTTCCTGCCTCGATCGATGAAGTGTGGGCTTGCCAAAGCAAGGTGCATTAATCTATCTTTGTAAGGGTGCGAGCGGATAATTGTGATATCCCACTGTCGACATCGGGTCCAGCTTAACTAGGTGACCTCAAAGGTTGAGTGCCTAGAGGCATAGGGTTGACATGCACCATATGATGGATGCGAGTAAGGAGTTATTCACCAACCATACAAGAATTGCATGAGGATGCAATTGGCAAGCGTTGCCTACCTAATTAATCGCATCGTGAGAGGAAAGCCAAAGCTGACTCATTGTGTTGGTGAAATACGGATCTTGTCCACTAAGAGAGTAGCTTGCATGAACTCTCCGAATTGTTAGTGAGGGCTATCATTTCGAATAAAATAGTGGGAGTGTTTTAATTTAAGTCCAAATTAAAACAAATTGTATTTGAAATTTTGGTACTGATTTTATTCTGCATAAATTCTTGTAGAATTCCATGGCAAGTGTTTCACACTCCACGTTGTCTCTGAGAGCCATCCTTGAGAAGGATAAGCTCAGTGGGACTAATTACATAGACTGGTACAGGAACCTGAGAATTGTTCTCAGGCAAGAGCGAAAGCTCTATGTCTTGGAAGAAGAAGCCCCCGAGGTGCCGACCGAGAACTCTTCCTGTGCTGAGAAGGATGCTTATAAGAAGTATACTGATGATGCTTTAGATGTCGAATGCCTTATGCTTGCCACTATGAACTCTGAGCTTCAGAAGCAACATGAGAACATGGGGTGCAAGGAGATTGACGAGCATCTCAAGAAAATGTTTCAAGGGCAGGCTCGTCAAGAGAGGTTCGACGTCACAAAAGTGTTGTTTCAGTGCAAGATGGGAGTTCGAGACTCAGTAGGGACTCACGTACTCAAGATGATTGGGTATATAGAGAACCTTGAAAGGCTGGGTTTTCCTCTTGGTCAAGAGTTGGCCACAGATCTGATCCTGCAATCGTTGTCGGACAGTTATGAGCAGTTCGTCTTGAACTACAACATGAATGAAATAGACAAGACACTGCCCGAACTCCTAGGCATGTTGAGAACTGCCGAAATCAATATGAAGAAGGTCAAGCCTGCCAGCCCCATACTGATGGTGCATAAGGGCAAGGGCAAGGCCAAGGGCTCTAAGAAGACGAAGGTGAGACCTAAGTCATATCTTGAGCCCAAGTCTTCTGCACTGATGAAAAAGAAAAGCACGGTGAAGGAAGGGAAATGCCACCACTGTGGCAAGGCTGGTCATTGGAGGAGGAACTGTCCTTCGTACATTGAAGGTTTGCAGAAAATGAAGGGAGGTATGACTTCCGCTTCAAATGTTCACGTTATAGAGATAAACCTTTCTGCTCCTTCATCTTGGGTATTAGATACCGGATGTGGTTCTCACATTTGTACAAATGTGCAGGAACTGGGAAGGAGAAGATTGTTGAGTAAAGGGGAGGTGGACCTCCGCGTCGGCAATGGAGCAAGAGTTGTTGCTGTAGCCGTAGGGGTTTACCGTCTTTCTTTGCCCAGTGGGCTTGTAATAGAACTAGATAATTGTTATTTTGTTCCGGCCATAACTAGAAACATTATATCTATTTCATGTTTGGACATGATTGGATTTTCTTTTATAATTAAGAACAATTGTTGTTCTATATTTAAGAATGATGTTTGTTATGATGTAGCCCAATTATTTAATGGTCTTTATGTTTTGAACTTGGACCATCTGATCTGTAATGTAGAAAATAATAAAAGACTAAGAACAAATGACTCGAACCCTACATTTCTCTGGCATTGTCGTCTGGGCCATATCAACGAGAAGCGCATATCCAAGCTCCATAGAGATGGACTTTTGGACTCATTTGATTATGAATCATTTGAGCGATGTGAATCTTGTTTGTTAGGCAAGATGACTAAAGCTCCTTTCACTGGTTATACTGAGAGGGCTGAGGATCTCTTGGGTGTTGTACATAGTGATGTATGCGGACCCATGAGTTCCATGGCTAGAGGTGGGTATTTCTACTTTGTTACATTTACTGATGATTTCAGTAGATACAGATATGTGTATCTTATGAAGTGCAAATCCGAGACCTTTGAAAAGTTCAAAGAGTTCAAGAATGAAGTAGAAAACCAGTTGGGTAAAAGGGTTAAAGCACTCCGATCTGATCGAGGTGGCGAATACCTGAGTCATGAGTTCCGTGATCATCTGAAAGAGTGTGGTATTGTATCACAGCTCACTCCACTTAGAACACCACAACATAATGGTGTGTCTGGGAGGAGAAATCGTACTATGTTATACATGGTACGTTCGATGATGAGTCATGCAGACTTGTCTGTTTCCTTTTGGGGTTTTGCTTTAGAGACTACTGCAATGATATTGAATCGCGCTCCAACGAAAACAGTTCTGAAGACACCATATGAAATATGGATTGGGAAGCGTCCTAGTATGTCATTCATTAAAATTTGGGGCTGTGAGGCATACGTGAGACGTCAAATGCCTGACAAGCTGGAACCCAAATCGGATAAATGTTATCTGGTGGGATATCCTAAGAAAACGAAAGGGTATTACTTTTACCTACCATCTGAGGGCAAAGTGTTTGTCACAAGGACTGGTGTCTTCTTGGAGAAAGAGTTCTTATCAAGAAAGACTGAAAAGGTAGAGCTTGAAGAAGTTCAAGAACCACATGTAGTGAATGAACCGGAATTGGATTCTGAGACAGGACTACAAGATGTTGTAGCTAGAGAACCTGCTCAAGGAACACAAGTCCTACGTAGATCTGGTAGATCGAGGTTTGAGCCTGAGAGATATGGATTTCTCGTGTCTCAAATAGGTAATGTGTTGCTTATGGATCATGATGATGAACCAGCAACCTACCAAGAGGCTATGAATGGACCGGACTCCGACAAATGGCTTAAGGCTATGAAATCCGAAATGGACTCCATATATGCAAACCAAGTTTGGAACTTGGTGGAACCACCTGAAGGGGTATGACCCATAGGGTGTAAGTGAGTCTTCAAGAAGAAGACCGACATGGATGGGAATGTACAGACATTCAAAGGGCGACTGGTGGCTAATGGTTTCAAGCAAATTCATGGTATTGACTATGATGAGACCTTTTCCCCTGTTGCCATGGTAAAGTTCATAAGGATATTGCTTGCTGTTGCTGCGTATTATGACTACGAGATCTGGCAGATGGATGTCAAAACGGATTTCCTTAATGGAAACCTCCTTGAGGAAGTGTATATGACACAACCTGAGGGTTTTGTATCCCCAGATGAAGCCACTAAAATATACAAGCTGAATAAGTCCATCTATGGACTGAAACAGGCCTCTCGAAGTTGGAATCTTCGTTTTGATGAGAAAATCAAAGAGTTTGGTTTCATCAAGAATGAAGATGAGCCTTGTGTTTACAAGCGAATCAGTGGGAGCATTGTTGTCTTCCTGATATTGTATGTAGATGACATACTGTTGATTGAGAATGACATTCCTACCCTGAAAGTTGTTAAGAACAACCTAGGGAACTGCTTTTCAATGAAGGATTTGGGTGAAGCGACTTATATACTCGGTATTAAGATCTATAGAGATAGATCGAAGAAGTTGCTGGGTTTGACCCATAGTACGTACATCGAAAAGGTGTTGAAGCGGTTCAACATGCTTGAGTCCAAGAAAGGATTTTTGCCCATGTCTCATGGTGTGAATCTCTCTAAGGACCAGTGTCCAAAGTCTTGCGAAGATAAGGACCGCATGAAGTTGATTCCATATGCTTCGGCAATTGGATCAATCATGTACGCGATGTTATGTACTCGACCTGACGTCTCCTTTGCTTTGAGCATGACTAGCAGGTATCAGTCAGACCTCGGTGAGTGTCACTGGATTGCAGTCAAGAATGTCCTGAAGTACTTGAGAAGGACTAAGGATGTGTTCTTGGTGTATGGTGGAGAGGAAGAGCTCGTTGTAAGTGGTTACACGGATGCTAGCTTCCAAACTGATAGAGACGACTCCAAGTCTCAGTCAGGTTTTGTGTTTTGCCTGAATGGAGGAGCTGTGAGCTGGAAGAGTTCCAAGCAAGAGACAGTTGCTGATTCTACAACAGAGGCCGAGTATATCGTCGCAGCTAATGCAGCGAAGGAGGCTGTATGGATTAGGAAATTCATCGGCGAGCTTGATGTAGTTCCTAGCATTGTTGGTCCCGTAGTTCTCTACTGTGATAACAATGGTGCAATTGCACAATCTAAGGAACCTAGATCCCATCAGCGCTCCAAGCACATACTTCGGCGGTTTCATCTTATTCGTGAGATTGTCGAACGGGAAGATGTGAACATTTGCAGAGTGCCGACTGAGGAGAATATTGCGGATCCACCGACAAAGCCTCTCGCGCAGAGAAAGCATGATGGTCATACTAGATCGATGGGTATACGATACCTAAATGATCAACTCTAATGAGAATCTTGTGGATTGCATGTAAACATGTATTTTGTTGGCCATTTGTTCATATGATGAACAGTGTACCTAGTTTTTCTCTTACAATTAATGACAAGTTCTTTTATTATGAGTTTTTTTTTCTATATGATAGTTAAATGTTAACATAATAGATACCCTTAGAATGTTCGCTTCCATGGGACATCAAGTACGTGACTTGAATGTGAGAGCCTATGATTTATTTGAAGCTTCATTCTTAAAAGGTCCCTGGTCGAGTATCATCATAGAAGCTAAGGGTGATGATGGTACATGAAGGCTAGCACGTACGTTGACTGATGACCGGTTCTCACAGGTCATGATATTGTGATATCAAGTCATTACGTGGGTACTTGTTAGTGAACAAGTTGTACTGGACAGACCCAACCTGAGACTACTCTGTGGATTGTCATCCAATCGTGTCACGAGTAGGTCTCAATTGACAATGGTGTTGTGGTCCTTTGACCTGAAGTCACAGCATTCATCAAGTGAGGAAGAGCGTGCTTTGGTGTCATCTAAAGTCTTCCTTGAGAAAGGTTGATGATAAGGGTGGTTGTTGGGCATGTTACGAATCATTTGGGTGTTTGTGTGTGAGCAGATATGGGATTTGTCCTCATGTATGACAAGAGTTGCATCCATGGGCCCTGTAACGGCCTCCCCAGCCCACGGCTCGCAAGGACAGCCGCCGGCCTACCAGGGTCCAGACCCGGGCCCACCACTGGTAGTCAGCCTATCACATTCAAGCCTGCAGGCCATGCACCCCAACCCCTCTCCGGCCTGTTTATCAGCACGGTAGGTTGTTGCCACTGGGTCTCGAACCCAGGACCTTGATAAGAAAGCTTTCCACCACTCCCTCATCACCAACTGAGCTGCAGCTCAGTTGGTGATGAGGGAGTGGTGGAAAGCTTTCTTATCAAGGTCCTGGGTTCGAGACCCAGTGACAACAACCTACCGTGCTGATAAACAGGCCGGAGAGGGGTTGGGGTGCATGGCCTGCAGGCTTGAATGTGATAGGCTGACTACCAGTGGTGGGCCCGGGTCTGGACCCTGGTAGGCCGGTGGCTGTCCTTGCGAGCCGTGGGCTGGGGAGGCCGTTACAAAAAGTGCAGCATCCATCTCAATCACTAACAATACTGCGGGGCACATCATGCAACCGTACAATATTCTCCACATAGAGTTTAGCCAACCTTTGCATCGGATCTTCCTTCCTGATCGGGATGAAGTGTGACACCTTTGTCAATCTATCTACGACCACCCAGATGGCGTTGTTTCCCCTCTGCGACTTTGGCAAACCATGCACAAAATCCATAGATATGTCGTCAAATTTCCATTCCGGGATAGGCAAGGACTTTAGGAAACCTCCGGGCTTCTGGCACTCCGTCTTAACCAAGGCACAAGTTGGTGATGAGGGAGTGGTGGAAAGCTTTCTTATCAAGGTCCTGGGTTCGAGACCCAGTGGCAACAACCTACCGTGCTGATAAACAGGCCGGAGAGGGGTTGGGGTGCATGGCTGCAGGCTTGAATGTGATAGGCTGACTACCAGTGGTGGGCCCGGGTCTGGACCCTGGTAGGCCGGCGGCTGTCCTTGCGACCGTGGGCTGGGGAGGCCGTCAAAAAGCACTTTTTGTAACGGAGCCCACGGCTCGCAAGGACAGCCGTCGGCCTACCAGGGTCCAGACCCGGGCCCACCACTGGTAGTCAGCCTATCACATTCAAGCCTGCAGGCCATGCACCCCAACCCCTCTCCGGCCTGTTTATCAGCACGGTAGGTTGTTGCCACTGGGTCTCGAACCCAGGACCTTGATAAGAAAGCTTTCCACCACTCCCTCATCACCAACTAAGCTGCAGCTCAGTTGGTGATGAGGGAGTGGTGGAAAGCAGCTCAATTGGTGATGAGAGTTGAAAGAACTCCATAGTTAAGCGTGCTCGGCTGGAGTAGTACTGGGATGGGTGACCTCCTGGGAAGTCCCCGTAGTGCGGGCTTGACTATCGAGTTTACCTCATGAAAGGGAGGCTGTGGCCACCAACAACCCGCCTGTGGAGGGAGAGGGGTTGGGGTGCTTGGGCTGCAGCCCGGTAGGGTCGCCTAGAGCGGAGCCATGACGCTGTCACGTTGGATCGGCTAGGGGCCTTACAATAAAAAGTGCACTTTTTGTAACGGCCTCCCCAGCCCACGGCTCGCAAGGACAGCCGTCGGCCTACCAGGGTCCAGACCCGGGCCCACCACTGGTAGTCAGCCTATCACATTCAAGCCTGCAGGCCATGTACCCCAACCCCTCTCCGGCCTGTTTATCAGCACGGTAGGTTGTTGCCACTGGGTCTCGAACCCATGACCTTGATAAGAAAGCTTTCCACCACTCCCTCATCACCAACTGAGCTGCAGCTCAGTTGGTGATGAGGGAGTGGTGGAAAGCTTTCTTATCAAGGTCCTGGGTTCGAGACCCAGTGGCAACAACCTACCGTGCTGATAAACAGGCCGGAGAGGGGTTGGGGTGCATGGCCTGCAGGCTTGAATGTGATAGGCTGACTACCAGTGGTGCGCCCGGGTCTGGACCCTGGTAGGCCGGCGGCTGTCCTTACGAGCCGTGGGCTGGGGAGGCCGTTACAAAAAGTGCAAGGACAGCCGCCGGCCTACCAGGGTCCAGACCCGGGCCCACCACTGGTAGCCAGCCTATCACATTCAAGCCTGCAGGCCATGCACCCCAACCCCTCTTCGGCCTGTTTATCAGCACGGTAGGTTTTTGCCACTGGGACTCGAACCCAGGACCTTGATAAGAAAGCTTTCCACCACTCCCTCATCACCAACTGAGCTGCAGCTCAGTTGGTGATGAGGGAGTGGTGGAAAGCTTTCTTATCAAGGTCCTGAGTTCGAGACCCAGTGGCAACAACCTATCGTGCTGATAAACAGGCCGAAGAGGGGTTGGGGTGCATGGCCTGCAGGCTTGAATGTGATAGGCTGGCTACCAGTGGTGGGCCCGGGTCTGGACCCTGGTAGGCCGGCGGCTGTCCTTGCGAGCCGTGGGCTGGGGAGGCCGTTACAGGCCCCTTGATGGAACTGGACTGAGAAATGCATGACCATGCTTGGTTGAGTCAATATGTGATATTGGACTCACCATTCTCTGGAAGTCCGTCCTGGATCAAGAAACTGGGATTGAGCTATTACGAGGGTGACACGGTACGTGCCTCTAGTTCTTTCCGGATGTAAGGGACAAAGAGACAAAGACAACGCTGATACATTGGTCATAAATGCTTATGAGTTATAAACTCTTATTGTTTGGGGAGCAATGATGCATTGCTAGATGCCGCTCATTGTTTGTGAGGTTTTTGATTTGATACTTTCAAGATCAAGTGGGAGACTGTTGGAGTTACCATGATGATCTAGAAGTGGTCAAACATGTAATCTCACTGCCAACGCGATATGAGCCTGCAGGGTCACACATAAGAGATGTGGAGAAGTTGGATGATTGACTGTGTTGGTAAAGGTTACCAATCACCGACCTGAATGGGGTTATGGGCAAAGTGTTGCCTTAAAGGATCGTCGGATTGGGCAAATGTTGCCTTGAAGGATTGGTAAGAATAGTCGACCGAGGGTCGACGATCGTCGACCGCGGGTCGACTATCGTCGACCGCAAGGTCGACGATCGTCGACCGCAGATCGATGATTATCGTCAACCCACGTTCGACGTGAATCGTCGAGTATTGTACTCTGATTCTCGCCGACTGATTCTCGCCGATCCTAGGTGATTCTCGCCGATTGATTCTCACCGAATCTCCTAGGTGATTCTCGCCGATTGATTCTCACCGAATCTGCTAGGTGATTCTCGTCGATTCTGGAACCCTAATTTTCTTGGTGGTCTGCGGATAACGATATTCCTAAGTCTGTTTATGCCTTTGGTATAAATAGATACTTAGGGTTTTCAGGAATGTGCTCGCTGATCGAATCAGATGCGATTTCGGTCGTTCCGCCGATCCCGATCCCGAATTCCGCCGTTCCGCCGATCCCGAATCCCGCCGCCGTGCTCGCTCCGTCGACCTCCTCCTCTTCGGCGATTGTCGCTGGTGTTACTATTCCTGGCGCGGACCTAGCAGTCCGTGGAGAAGCAAGGTGTGGTCATTCTCCTTCCCGATTATCCGTGCGACGGAAAAGTCGGTGTTCTCCCGCTCGTGTGGATTTCGCAGAGACGTGGATATCATTCCACGTAGAACTCGCCACCAGTAAGAACACGAAGCTTGGAGCATCTCCGTTGAGTTGTGACTCAATGCCACCGAGGTATTTTTTTGTCTAGTTGTATGTTAACTTCTTGATTCAACTACCATGACCCGACCCCATCTCTTTTGGGTTTTTCTTGATGTTTTTATTCTTCCGTTGCGTGCACAAGTGTTGTGTCATCCTTATAGAGAAACCCCAACAGACACATGCCTTCTTGTGTTGAAACTTGCTGAGTGTCGACACATCTCCTTTGTGTCGACACATGCCTTCATGTGTTGAAACTTGCTGAGTGTCGACACATCTCCTTTGTGTCGACACATGCCTTCATGTGTTGAAACTTGTTGAGTGTCGACACATCTCCTTTGTGTCGACACATGCCTTCATGTGTTGAAACTTGCTGAGTGTCGACACATCTCTTTTGTGTCGACAAAGATAATGTTGACAATTCTTCACAGTTTGTCGACACAGCCTGTATGTGTCAACACTTTTCTTCTGTTATTGACTCTGCCTTCCTGGTGTCGACACAATTACTCCAAGTGTCGACACAGCTTCTCTGGGTGTCGACACTAGCCTTCATAAGTGTTGGCATTTCACCTCTAGGTGTCGACACATGGACTTAGAAACTTTTCTGCATTTTTCTGTAATTACTTAACCTGCACATATAAACTCAAATCACATCAAATACACCTTGATGTATATCATTGAGTAGGGTGATGCTTCTTCAAATCAGGTACATATATTCCAATGTACCCAACAATCTCCCCCTATTTGGAGAAGTCATAACCTTTAGTCAATGATATACACAATACATAACAAATTCTCAGTATGATGTAAAACAGTATTATATAACAGGGTAAATACTTAACAAAACATGTATAAACAATCATTACATAATACAAATGTAACAGATCAAACATTATTTTGTTATAACTTCCAATAGTCTTATTAATCAAAAGTTTACATTGATTTTAATGTAAAAGATTACAAAGTTGTAAACTTAAGAAAATCCTAATCTATGGCTGCTCTGCCTCCTTGATAACAATGCCCTTTCCAGATTGAATCTTTGCTTGAACTGGAACATCATTGTCATCAGCAGGCTTCTTCCCTTTAAGATCTTTTTTTTTATGTTCTTCAGCTCTTATCTTCTGTCTCTCAAAATAATGATAAGGCTTAGAAAAATACTTGCTAGGCTCATGTGCATTAGGAGGTAGCTTCCATAATTTAGCCTTCCTTCTGTATTGTACTATGGTCTCTTGCCTAGCTTCATACTTTTTCCACTCTTGGTCAGAATACCATTTGCCCATCTCTAGAAAATTATCTTTTGCAGCCTTCCAAGAAGTTAATATGATATTCCTAGAGGTTGGGCTTCATTGCTCAAAGTCTGGCCTTAATTCAGCTTGTTCTCTGAACCTTTTCTTAGATAATTGAGCCTCTTGTTCTTTTAGTACTGCCTCTGGCACAGGCTGTACAACTTTCTCAAGAATAACATTATGATTACTCTTAGGAGGACTATACATAGACTGTACCTCCTGATGTATCATGTCAAAATCAGCAGGAGGGTAGATCACCTGAGCGACTTCAGCTTGCTCTCCTCCAAAATAAGCAGGATTTATTCCAAACTCTGTCACATATCATCATCACACAAGGGTGGATATCCAAGGGTAGCTCTGATGGAGTTTGAAATCCATTTTTCATGATCAGAGCGTGCTTTGACTAACACCCTCTCCCCCTTTATGACTTCTCTTTCTATATGATCTCTAAGATCATCCTTTTGGAATCTGATTTGAGCATTTAAATAGTTAACTCTATCTTTATAAAAAAGTTTTAACCTTTGGAGCTTTTCAGTGATAGCCTTTTGAGAATCTTCAATGGCAGTTTTAACAGCAGTGAGGCTCTCTTGTAGTTGTTTATCAAAGACTTCTTTGGCAGTAGCAGTTACAGCAGTCTGGGCAGTAACTATATTTTTCATTTCAGTGACAATGGCATTATGAGAAGCAGTCAGATTATCATTCATTCTGAGCTGATTTTACAGGACATATCCTTGTTTTATTGTCATGTCATCAACATGTTTCTTAATATTCTCTTGATGAGTAGCCAGATAGATCACTGCATTGCCTCCTTTATGGAAACAATCAATCATTTCCTTTTTATGTTGATTAACTTCAAATCTAATAGATTTAATGTCTTGAGCTAAGGACAATTGTAATTCCTTATGGTGCTCATCCATATAAGTTTTCATAGCTTTTCTTTGCTCATCCAGTTTTATTTGCAAAGCCACCAACAAAGAACTATAATCATTTATTGAAGCTTGTTGTGGAGCAACTGTTTGTAAAGCTTTCTTGTAGCTTTGATTTCTTCTCTTGAATACTTATAACTTCCTTTTCTTGGCTCTAGCAGCCTCTTCATCTTCAGATTCAGATGTACTAGCAATGTCTACCCTGTCCTTAGGACTAGGAGGTAAATCCTTCTCAGTCCTTGGTAGTTCCTCAGCATTTCTTTGCTCCTCAGTCTCTGTTGTAGCAGTTTCCTCTATTTGATCCCCCTCAAGATTGACCTTCTCACCCTCAACAGCTGCTTTCTCTCCCTCAAAGTCAGTCTGTAAAAGATCAGGAAACAACTCTTCTAATGTAAACTCATGTTGAGGTTGTACAGGAGAATCTCTTATCTTCGGAGCAACTGATTCTACTTTATCAGCAACTGATGTGTCCTCCATGACAACATCTTGTGGTTGACTATGTGAATGTGTATGCTGATCAACATCAAGTAATGATTCAGTCAGAACTTCATCCTCAATATTGAAATTTAATTGATTAACTTCAGTGATTACCTCTAGAATTGTTTGGGTAGCCCTTTAACTCTCTAATTGGGTTGGCTCATCCACATGTAGAGGCTCCCCCTGGAGTGGATCTAGGTGAATAGGGCTAGCTGATGGTATATTCCTCTGCCTCTGGGCATCTTCTTGTCTTGCTGGTGACTTTCCAGCATTGTCATATTCTCCATCATCAGAACTAAAAGCCACCCGCTCCTCTGAGCTACTTGAGGATTCTGGAGCCACAATGGCTTTCTTCTGCTTCTTCTTCTGAGGTGTTTCCTTCTCTGGTGTAGGCATTTCTTTTGTCAATACTCTATCCCACCTTGAGAAAATTCTAACATTCATTCTCCTCATGTAGTTTATCTTTGAACCTGCAGCTTGGTTCATCACTTCAGGGATACTTCCAGCTAAGTATAAACTCAGAATTCTACCCAGATTGGGTTTCTTCAGACTCTCTTTTATCTTATCAAACATTACTGCTGACCAATCAGTATTAAGTTTGAAAATTATCCTTGTCATCAAACTGAACATGCGAGATGATATCCTATCATGCCCACCAGGCTTGCTCAGTATCACCTTGCCAACTATTTCAGATAAGAACTTGCCCTGTATGTTCATGCCTTTCCTGTTGAACACTGATCCATTCTTCAGGTTTGAATCAAGTCCACACCATGCCAGTGCCTCCCTTGTCTTTGAAGCAGGTACATCTTCCTCATCTTTAGTTCTAGGGAGATGTAGAATCTTTCTTAGACTTTTCAGGGTAATCTTGACTTTTGCCCCATGAACTTTGAACTTAATCTTGAGTCCAGATTCATCAAGAGTAGCTGCACTCAAGAATTCAAGGACCTCCTTCTTCCAGATATTGATTGGTTCTGATACAAGATACTCTAACCCAGTCTCAGCAACTAGGGTTACCACACCTTGGATTTCTGGTTCCGCGTCATCAAAGACGTGTCACACGAGCTCATATCCTTCATTAATGTTCTCTTCTAGCTTGGGCGCCATTAGGGTTTGAAGAAATTTTGAATTTAGAGAAGAGAGATGTCGACACACAAGTTTGGTCTCGAAACTAAGGTGAGCGTGTCAACAAACAATGGTGAAGACCTATTTATACCTTTCTAAAATTGAAGGTGAAAAGGCGCGTCAAAAATACTTGAAAAGTGTCGACACTGTTGAAAAATATCAACGTTTACTTCTAATGTCTCGACAACTATGTGTCGACACAAATATAGTCGACAGAATATATGTGTCGACACTTATATATCTCAGCTCGACATTTAGTCGAGACTCTACTAGACGAATTCTGTGTAAATCCTAAGTGTCGACACCACCCTGAATGTGTCGACACCTACACTGCATGTGTCGACACTAATTCACTGAAGTGTCGACACAGACTTCCTAGATGTGTCGACACCATTTCTCTGAAATGTCGACACCGCTTCTATGTGCCGACACAAGAAACTCTGTGTGTCGATACTATTTTACTTAGCCAATTTTTGTAAACTATTCTAAGTTTATCATTCCTAATTCAATTTTAAACTTATTGAATTTGGTTTCATCTAAGGGCTTAGTAAACATATCAGCTAACTGATTATCTGTCTTAACATACTCTAGGAAAATGTCTTTCTTTTCCACATGATCTCTTAGAAAATGTTATTTAATTTCTATGTGCTTAGTCCTACTATGGGAGACAGGATTATTTGCAATAGAAATGACACTAGTAGAATCACAAAATAAAGGTGTCCTACTTACTTGAATACCATAATCTTCTAGCTGGTGTTGAATCCATAAGAGTTGTGCACAGCAACTTCCTACAGCAACATATTCTGACTCTGCTGTGGAGATAGCCACACTGGTCTGCTTCTTGCAACTCCATGACACCAGCCTTCCACCTAGAAATTGACAGGTTCCTGTAGTACTCTTCCTATCTTCCTTGCAGCCTACAAAATCTGCATCTGAATAACCTGTCAGTACAAAATCTCCATTCCTAGGGTACCAAAGGCCTAGATAAGGTATGCCCTTAAGATATCTCAAAATCCTTTTGACTGCTGTCAGATGAGATTCTTTAGGGCAAGCTTGATACCTAGCACAGACACATGTAGCATACATGATATCTGGTCTACTAGCAGTCAAATACAGTAGGTAGCCAACTATCCCTCTATACAAAGTTTCATCTACAGGTTTCCCTACATCATCTTTGCTTAGAGACATGCTTGACCTCATAGGAGTTTTCATGGTAGTGGAAGATTCCATACCATACTTCCTTATCAACTCTAGGGTGAACTTAGACTGGCATATGGATAATTTATCTTCAGTCTGTCTAATTTGGAGACCCAAGAAGAACTTAAGTTCCCCCATACTATTCATTTCAAATTGTCCTTGCATGAGTTTTGCAAACTTTCTACAAAGACTACTTTATGTAGACCCAAATATTATGTCATCTACATATATTTGGACTAAGATAATCTTGCCTCTAGATTCCCTAAGAAATAGAGTCTTGTCTATTTTCCCCCTTGAGAATTTATTCTCAATGAGGAAACTAGATAGGGTTTCATATCAAGTCCATGGGGCTTGTTTTAACCCATACAAAGCCTTCCTAAGTCTATAAACATAATCAGGTTTAATAGAATCAACAAAACCTGATGGCTGCTCTACATAGACTTCTTCCTTCAGATTTCCATTCAGAAAAGCTGACTTAACATCCATTTGATATACCTTAAATCCTTGATATGTTGCATAGGCAAGGAACATCCTTATTGCTTCCAGTCTTGCTACTAGAGCAAAGGTTTGATCAAAATCAATACCTTCTTCCTGCTTATATCCCTTTGCAACAAGTCTAGCTTTATTCTTTATAATGATTCCTTTCTCATTCAACTTGTTCCTAAAGATCCACTTAGTTCCAATAATGTTATGGTTCTTGGGTTTAGGAACTAGCTCTCAGACCTTGCATTTTTAAATTGATTCAGCTCCTCTTGCATGGTCTCAATCCAATGAGGGTCTAGGATTGCTTCTTCAAATTTCTTTGGCTCTACTTGGGATAGAAAACTAGAGTAAAGAACTGTACTTAGATTCCTGCTCCTTGTTTGCACCCCTTGTCTGGGATCTCCAATTATTTGATTAGCTGGATGATCTTTTAAGTGCCTATTTGCTAGATGCATCCTGTCTTCAGGTTGTACACCTTTAGTCTCTTCATTTAGCTGCATCTCTTGGTCTTCTTCAGCATCATGAGTATCTTGTACTCCCCATGTACAACAGCCACCATCTTCCACTTGCTGACTTGCAGAAGGACCTTCTGTTAAGGTAAGCTTGTCCATCTTCTCAGTTACACATGTAGAGCTGCAAACACTTCTTGGCAATTCATTGTTAATAAGTCTAGCTTCATCAAAAACTACATGGACAGACTCTTCTACAACTTGAGTAATCAAGTTGTAGACCCTATAAGCCTTACTATTATTGTTGTACCCAACAAAGATCCCCTCTTGGGATTTGACAGCAAACTTGGTTAGATAAGACTTACCATTGTTAAGGATATAACACTTGCAACCAAAGATCCTGAAATAGGATAAATTTGGTTTTCTGCCCTTCACAATCTCATAGGGGGTCTTCTTGTGGCTCTTGGTGATAGTAGCCCTATTGATCACATGACAAACAGTGTTTACTGCCTCAGCCCAAAAATATTCTGGGAGAGATGTGTCACTCAATAGGGTTCTACCAGCCTCTATCAAGGTTCTATTTTTCCTTTCAGCAATACCATTTTGCTTAGGTGTTCTTGGTGAGAAAAATTCCTGAAAAATTCCAAATTCTTCACACAGTTTTGTTATACTTTCAGACTGAAATTCAGTACCATGGTCTCTCATGATTTTGACCAGTGTACTGTCCAATTCATTCTGAATTTGTTTAACAAAACTATATAAGATACTTGAGGTTTCAGATTTTTGTCTAAGTAAGAACACCCAGAAATACCTTGAATAGTCATCTACAACCACAAATGTGTAGACCTTCCTACCTAGGTTGTGAACTGGCATAGGACCAAAAAGATCCATATGCAAGAGGTATAGATACCTCACAACATCTTTGTTCTCAAGGCTATAAAAGGTGGATTTGGTATGCTTGCCTTTTTGACAAGCTGAGCATATCCCATCCTTTATACACTTAACCCGAGGACCATTCCTCACTAACTCTTCGCTAAAGAGTTGACCAATTGTCTTATAGTTAAGATGAGTCAGCCTCTTGTGCCATTTAACACAATGTGAGACTTTCTCATCAGCTACAAGATAAATAGGAGAAACATTGTTCTCATATACAAAGTCTAGACAATAAATATTTCTCTTCCTATATCCTGTCAGAATGATCTTCTGATCACTTGACCTTTTGATATGACAACCATCCTTGACAAATGAGATGTCATATCCTAAATCACTCAGCTGACTTATGCTAATGAGGTTATGTTTCAAACCTTTTACATAAGCCACTTGAGTAATTATAATTTGGTTACTAGAAATGTTACCAAAGCGTTTGATGATTCCTTTTTTTGAACCACCAAAGGTAACTTTAGGGCCATCCTTGATTGGTGTATAGTCCTTCAGCAATCCCCTAATTTCAGTCATGTGCCTGGAACATCCACTGTCCAAGTACCATATAGGGGCATGACCACTTGGACTCACCTGCAAAACAGATTACTTAACCTTAGAACCCAAATAATTCTTGGGTCCTTGGTGCAGGTTAGTTTGACTTTTAACAAAACTACATGTAGCTCTTCTAGCAGGTAGTTTGCTACTCTCCTTGACACTTGAATTGTGCCAACAATCTATGGTAAAATGGTCTATCTTGCCACAACACCAGCACTCAAACATGTTGTACCTTTGTCTGGGTACAACCCTACCTGGATTATCTACTGCAGCCTTCTGGTTTAGTGATGGAGCTTTGCCCTTAGATTTGGACTTAACTGTCCAGGTAGGTTTTGTAAACCCCAATCCAGTTTTACCCTTATGAGGTACAAACTCATCTATCAAAGGTAAAATAGATTTTGGTTTAGAAAAACTTAATACAATCTCTCTCTCCTTCTGAAGTCTAGCCTCCAGATTTCTCATTTGATCATTCTTAAATGTAATAGTACCCATCTGAATAACAATAATTTTCTTCAGCCTGGCTATTTCATTCATTTTCTGATCAAATAACTTGTCTGAATCAGCAGCAGTATATTTAAGACTAGCAATCTCCTTTGCCTGAGTTTTGGCTAAGGTTTTGCTTTTCTTCAAGGCCTGCAACAAGTCTCTATATTCATCAATTAACTGATGAATATCTCCTTCAGATTCAGACCCACCCACATCACTTGATGCAGATGTATCTGATTCTGACTCGGTACTAGAAATTGAACTAGAAGAACAACTTTGTATCTTACTGGGTGCAGGCTGATCCTGGATTTTGTCTCCTTCAGATAAGGCCATCAGCTCTTTGCACTGATTGTCCTCATGCTCATAAATTGAATTCATTAACTGCATGAACTCATCTTCCTCCTCTTCAACAAACAATCCAATATAGGCTTCAACTTCTGAGTCTGTTTCTGAAGATGACTGATCAGTCAAACTTTTGTCTTTCTTAGCAACAAAGGACTTTTTCTTTTTGCCCTTAAACTGAGTCTTCTTTTTGTCAGTTGACTTCTTCCTCTTTTCAGGACAGTCAGCCGCTACATGTCTCTGTCTATTACAGTAATAACACACAATCTTTGAAGATGTAGCTTTGCTTGGCTTGGATCTGCTTCTGTCATTCCTTGATGACTTTCTTTTCTGATAATAGTCATATTTTGGTTGAGAAGTGGAAGGCTTAGACCCCCCACTGCTTCTTCTTCAGAAACTTTTGAAAATGCCTAGTGAAAGCTGCAAAGTCTTCAGCACTTTCACTGCTATCTGAATTCTTGCCTTCTGAATTATCTGTCACAACCTCAACAACTATTTGAGGTGGAGATGGAGACTTGCTTCTATACTTCCTATTGGCTTCAGTCTTGAAGGCCACAGATCTTTCCTTGTGCTCCACTCTAGTAGTCTTCTCTTCCTCCTTTCTAGCCAATAACTGCATCTCATAAGATAACAGTTTTCCAAACAAAGTTGGAGGAGGTATATCAGCTAATTTGGCCATTTCCCTAATGACACAAATCTTGGTGTCCCAGTCCTTAGTCAGGGATCTTAAGAACTTGTCATTCAGCTCATAGTTGCTGAATTCTCTTCCATAGGACATCAATTCATTTACTATCATATAGAACTTCTTGTAGCATTCAGTAATGCTATCAGACTTTCCTTGTCTGAAGCTCTCATATTCCTGATTTAACAAAGACTTCCTATCTTGTCTTACTTCTTCTGATCCCTCCATATAGACTATTAATGTGTCCCACATTTCTTTAAAAGTTTTACAATGAATTAAATTCTGAAATGTTGCATCATCAATTGCACTAACAATAATATTCCGGACCCTCTTTTCCATAGTGGCCAGAATGATTTCATCTTTGGTCATTTCTGAATAGCCCTTAAGAGTTTTCTGATTTGCATCTAGAATGGATATCTTCATTGGCACATATGACCCTTCTTTGACTGTGATGTATATTTTTGGGTCAGATGCTTCCATAAAGAGTCTAACCCTCTCTTTCTATATGTCAAAAATCTATTTTCTACAGATTGACAATTTCATGAACCCCGGCTCTTTGTGATTCTCACTAGAACTCATTTTCTTGAATCTTGATTATTCTGAATCTACCTACAGGTTCTTACTCAGACTGTTATGTCCTTTTTGAGTAACCTCTCTCTGATACCACTTGAAAGAAATAGTGCCTAATCACCTAGAGGGGGGGGGGGGGGGTGAATAAGTGACCTTTATCTTTTTAACTTTAAAGACAGAAATACTGTACAGTAAATGCAATTCTACAATTATCACAACATAGCAACATACAATCAAATATACACAGAGTGCACATATGATTTATAGTGGTTCCCCAAGGTCTGGGTACATTCACTTTCCCCCTTCGCCTATCTAGTAGTGTACTAGATTCGGCCTAACTTCTCCACTTCTTTCTCAGATCCTCAGATCTTACAACTCAGAACCCCAAAACAGGTTCCTACAACTCAGAGTGTTCCCACTGCTACAACTCAGGCACAAAACCTTACCACTCAGTCTTCACCAAGACCTACACTCAGGCTAAACAGCCCTACCTCAGCCTTCAATCAAGGACTACACTCAGAGAATAGAATCTCCTACACTCAGGCACAAAAGCCCTACCTCGGCCTTTATAGTTTAGGCTTACAACTCATATCCCTTAGGATCCTACAAGAATTTAATAATACAAGGTAATTAACCACAACTCTGACTGAGAGAGATGAATTGACCGGCTTCTTGATGAGTTCTTGGAAGAACTTGACAGAGATCAACCACCTTGACTTTCTTCAAAGCTTCTTGAATTAGAACACAGTAGGGTTGAATCTCATGTGCAGATGATCTTCAATCAACTGTGTTGAAGCCAAAATTTGACTCCGACAAATGTTCGCAAAATAGGGGCGTAGCCGACACCTACTTGGCCCAAGCTCCGACCTCCGACTGGTCGTGAAGGACTAGAAAACTGGCCCAAAGCCGCAGCAGGGAGGTCCCACCGCTTACCCGGAAGGTCACTGAGAGCTTCCCCTCCAAAGCCAAAAGCTAGGCTTGGAGTTCCTCAGAAGACAATGCCGATGATTTCCCTGGGAGTCGAAAAAAAGTCCTCCAGCATCTTCCTCGTCTCCTCTTCTACCTGGGAGGGGGAACCTCCGGAACCAGATCCTTCAACTTCACCTCCTGCCATAAGACCAAACCTCAAACTTTTCTTGTACCGGCTACCTCCACGCTCACCACACCAAAACTGTTGAAGCCAAAATTTGACTCCGACAAATGTTCGCAAAATAATGCGTAGCCGACACCTACTTGGTCTAAGCTCCGACCTCCGACTGGTCGGTAAGGACTAGAAAACTGGCTCAAAGCCGCAATAGGGAGGTCCCACCGCTTACCCGGAAGGTCACTGAGAGCTTCCCCTCCAAAGCCAAAAGCTGGGCTTGGAGTTCCTCAGAAGACAATGCTGATGATTTCCCTGGGAGTCGAAAAAAAGTCCTCCAGCATCTTCCTCGTCGCCTCTTCTACCTGGGAGGGGAACCTCCGGAACCAAATCCTTCACCTTCACCTCCTGCCATAAGACCAAACCTCAAACTTTTCTTGTACCGGCTACCTCCATGCTCACCGCACCAAAGCTGTTGAAGCCAAAATTTGACTCCGACAAATGTTCGCAAAATAGGGGCGTAGCCGACACCTACTTGGCCCAAGCTCCGACCTCCGACTGGTCATGAAGGACTAGAAAACTAGCCCAAAGCTGCAGCAAGGAGGTCCCACCGCTTACCCGGAAGGTCACTGAGAGCTTCCCCTCTAAAGCCAAAAGCTGGGCTTGGAGTTCCTCAGAAGACAATGCCAATGATTTCCCTCCCTGGGAGTCGAAAAAAAGTCCTCCAGCATCTTCCTCGTCGCCTCTTCTACCTGGGAGGGGGAACCTCCGGAACCAGATCATTCACATTCACCTCCTGCTATAAGACCAAACCTCAAACTTTTCTTGTACCAGCTACCTCCACGCTCACCGCACCAAAAAACTGTTGAAGCCAAAATTTGACTCCGACAAATGTTCGCAAAATAGGGGCGTAGCCGACACCTACTTGGCCCAAGCTACGACCTCCGACTGGTCGTGAAGGACTAGAAAACTGGCCCTAAGCCGCAACAGGGAGGTCCCACCGCTTACCCGAAAGGTTACTGAGAGCTTCCCTCCAAAGTCAAAAGCTGGGCTTGGAGTTCCTCAGAAGACAATGCCGATGATTTCCCTGGGAGTCAAAAAAAAGTCCCCCTCTGAAGAACCCCTATGGGGTTATTTATAGATTTCGGAATCTGAACTGCCATTAACAAAACTGTACTGGTCTGAAATTACTAGGGTACCCTGGCTGGGTCTGCCAACAGCCAAACTCCGCTGTTCTGAGGAGCTATGCGTAGGCCACCAAGGGTAAGAGGGTAAAAATACCCTGGGTAGAAGAGTAAAAACCCTTGTTGACATGGAAATATGAAAATGGTCTCATCTCGCCCTGGCGAGTGGAGAAGCACCTGTCGGCTAGATGGACCCCACTGCCAATCTCGCCTGCGCCCTTTGCTACGAGGTCTTCTCGCCGTTGGAGGCCCTCTTGCCTCTGGCGGCCCTCTCGCCTCTGGAGGCCCTCTCGCCTCTGGGTGGGGTATTGTAACACCCTCTTCTGTCGCATGGCATATAAAAGAAGGTCCAGCTGGAACCCGACGCCATATACCACAGACAGTCGGAAGAGTTACCAAATGAATATACAAACCATCCAATTAAGACTACTCATCCTACACAGAGCATTCTAGCGAAGCTTTTAAAGTTGAAAGAACCCAAATCTTAAATCCAATACATATGAATGTCCACGACTACAATCACAGGAATGAAACCCAAATACACTGAAGAGCTACATTGTTTTATGGCCTTACAAATGTTCACTTAATAAAACATGTCTTACATACATCGGCTCGCAGGCCGGCCACACATGATAAGAGTAAAACAGCTATTCTACGGCCTTCTAGGGCCAGCACAACAACAAGGGCTCCAGCCCGCTACTTGGTACTCGGCTCCGCAGCACCTGCAAGCACAATTCCACCACACGGTGGCAAACAAAGCAACGGTCAGCTAAAAGCCGACCAAATTATAACGACCCCGCCCCTTACTCGGGACGGCGGTGCTCTTTCCCTGCATAGTATTAGTACAATAAAATAATATAACACAATTATATTTCGCCACAGGTGCAGGCTCGCACGGCCAAACACCCCGTGTATACATGACACATTAACAGTGAATCCGGTCAATACCGTGGCTTCACCACCATCCCAAAGATGGCAACCAAGTGAGCATTTAGCCTATCTGACCACCGTCTAAGGCTCCGACTATGCCTACGGCCAGTGCCCGTCTTAGGATTTCTCGCACCGTACCACATAACCTAGGTCCAATTCCACTTGCCTGTTGCTCACATCGCATATACAATTTAAGTCCTACGCGCGGGCCAAGCTTCTCTCGGATCCCAAATTTTCCAAAACAATCTCATAACCCAGTTATGATCAAGGCCAGTTCTCAGACCGCCAAGTTAGCAGAACACGTTTCCGCTCAGTTTTCCGGGTGCGCTTTGAAGCTAGCCTCCAAGGATCCCTACTGCAATCTACTGCGTAGAAACCCGAAAAACCCAAAGCACGGAGTCTTCTCCGGCAAAACATAACAAATGCAACATCACCGATCCAGACAAAACACGTCCGAGTAGGCTTCACACACAATGTCTATGCCCGTACTTACGATTCCGGGCTCTATATGCAACACAAGGGGGACTATTCACATCAACCCCAAGGAACACCACACACTCACCGCACACTCGCGGGAGCGGGATTCCCTATGCATAAAGAAAGAGCTTCAAACGCTCAAGTTGAGAATCGTTACCCTTGTAGTCCGTTTTGGCGCCATGGAAAAACTACGCGGACAGAACCTTCGCAACGACCTTCCCTCCACGGATCCGCTCTCCGATTTCGAAACGGTGCTCTGATGCTCCGCCGGTGGCCGAAACCTTCTTCTTCTTCCTCTTCTCTCTCACCTTGGAAGGAGAAAGCTTTGGAGAGAAAATGAGGGAATAACTCCTATTCCCGGCCTTAACAGAGCAGGATCTCATCTGGGCCGTCGGATCTTAATTAAAAAAATGAACGGCTCAGATCTGCACAAAATTCTCCAGACCTGGGCCGAACACGGCTTGACACACGACCGTGTCCCAGGCTGTGTGCCTCGATCCAGGCACGATCGTCGAACTGAGAGACGCACACGGGCCAAGACACGCTCGTGTCTCACCTGACACCCCCGTGTCGGGTTCCTCGCCACGCCCGTGTTCGGGGGCGTGTCACGCATAACCGCCACGGCAACGGACACGTCCCAACTATACACGGGTAGGGACACGGGTTGGCACACGCCCGTGTCGGATGACAGGCCCGTGTCATCCGGCCGTGTTCCTGGCTGCGTCCTTTTCGGGTTGAAAACGGACAAAAATCACCAGCCAGACACGGCCTTGGACACGCCCGTGTCCTAGGCCGTGTACCCCTATACAGGCACCAAAAACCCTTTTTCGCGACCGACTCGCACACAATTTTCGGGGCGTTACAAATCTCCCCCACTTAAGGAATTTCGTCCCGAAATTAAACAAAGGTACACAAAATCTAACTGATACCTGAGTGGAACAACTCGTGGTATTCCTCCAACATAGCTTGCTCTCGCTCCCAAGAAAGCTCCTCACGTCCGCAATTATCCCAACGGACTTTAACCATTCGGACCTCCTTGTTGCGGAGTCGTTTGACTACAATATCTTCAATTCGTACTGGCCTGACCCTTGTTGTTGACTCATAATCAACTGGTACTGATTGTCCGCAACGATCTGCGAAGGCTCTTGCACTGCCTTATGCAACACCGATACGTGGAACACGTCATGCAGCCCACTCAACTCCGTCGATAGCTTCAACTATATGCCATCTCGCCAACACGCTCCAGGATTTCAAATGGTCCAAGTTATCTCGGACTCAACTTCTTCAAGCGTCGAACCCGCGATATACCCTTGAACGACTTGATTTTTAGATATACCATGTCGCCAACGTTGAACTCCACATTTCTATGTTTGGCGTTGTAATACTTTGACTGTCTATCCTGAGCAATCTTCAGCCTTTCCTGAATTGTCTGTATCATTGAAATGACGTCTTCCACCGCTTGACGCTTATACAACTTCGATTCTCCCGCCTCCAACCAAGACAACGGCGTTCGACACTTCCTCCCGTACTAGGCTTCGTAAGGCGCCATTCCAATACTTGTCTGAAAGCTGTTGTTGTACGCAAACTCCACCGTGTACAAGTGATCCTCCAATTCTTCCGGAAATCTAGGACGCACATGCGAAGCATGTACTCTATAGTCCTGTTGACTCTCTCGGTTTGGCCATCTGTCTGCGGGTGAAAGGCTGTGCTGAACTTTAGCTTAGCACCCAACAGACCATGCACCAACCTCCAGTCATTCGACGTGAAGCGTCCATCACGATCACTAACAACACTGCGAGGCACACCATGCAATCGTACAATATTATCCACGTAGAGTTTGACTAACTTTTCCACCGGATCTTTCTTCCTGACTGGGATAAAGTGCGACACTTTTGTCAACCTATCTACGACCACCCAAATGGCGTCATTTCCCTTCTGCGACTTCGGCAAACCGTGCACAAAATCCATAGATATGTCGTCAAACTTCCATTCTGGGATAGGAAGGGATTTCAAGAAACCTCTGGGCTTCTGGCATTCCGATTTCACCAATGCACAAGTATGACACTTGGCCACATAAAGTGTCACATCCTTCTTCAAACCCGGCCACCAGAATAATTTCTTCATGTCTCTATACATCTTCGTGCTTCCCGGGTGGATTGAGTACCTGGTATTATGATGAGCCTCATACATCAACTCCTCCCGAATATTATCCGCACTAGGAACGCATAGACGACCGTCCTTCCTTAGCAACTCATCTTCAACCACAAACTGGGAATTTGACCCATCCAAAGCTTCATCCAAGATCTGTTTCATGCTGCTATCCTGAACCAAAGCCCGCCGAACTCTATCCGCTAGGTCACACTGCACCTCTGTCCAAAACAGTTTCGCCTCGGCACTAAGACTACTTATCGACACAAGATATCTCCAATGCCTCCAACTCTTGGACCAATCTCTCATCATGTACTGATAACCAGTTCGCTTGTGCGGGAATCTTACCACTTAGCGCATCCGCACTGCATTTCCCTTCTCAGGCACATAGTGTATCTTGAAGGTGTAGTCCCCTAAGAACTCCATCCACCTCCGCTGCCTCATGTTCAGATCCTTTTGGTCCAACAGGTACTTCAAACTCTAGGATCGGTGTAAATATCGACCTTCACACCGTACAGATAGTGCCTCCAAAGCTTTAGAGTACATATCACAGCCGCTAACTCTAAGTCATGGACCGGATAATTCCTCTCGTGAACCTTCAATTGTCGTGAACCATAAGCTATCACTCTCCCATGCTGTAGCAGGACACAGCCCAAACCACTGCCCGAAGCATCACTATAAATCTCGAACCCTTCGGTTCCACTTGGCGAACATAAAATAGGCGACGTGGTTAACCACCTCTTCAACTCTTCAAAATCCTGTTCGCACTCCGGAGACCACACGAACTTCTGATCCTTTCTTGTCAATGTCGTGAGTGGTAGTGCTATCCGCGAGAAGTTCTCTACGAAGCGCCTGTAGTAGCCAGCAAGCCCCAGAAAACTCCGGACCTCTTCCACCGTGGTCAAAGTAGGCCACTCCCGTATCGCCACTATCTTCGCCGGATCCACAGCTATCCTTCTCCACTGACAACATGACCAAGGAACGCTATCGAGGATAACCAGAATTCACACTTGGAGAACTTTGCATACAACTAACTTTTCCTCAATGTCTCCAACACTATGTGCAAATGCTTGTAGTGATTCTCCTCTCACCGCAAATACACCAGGATATCATCGATAAATACTATCACGAAATGATTCAGGTATTCTCTGAACGTCCTATTCATCAGATCCATAAACACGAATGGTGCATTCGTCAACCCAAACAGCATGACTGTGAACTCGTAATGCCCAAACCGCGTACTGAATGCTGTGTTTGGGATGTCACTCTCCCTTATCCTCAACTGACAGTAACCAGACTTCATATCTAACTTCGAATATACTGTTGATCCAACCAACTGATCAAACAGATCATCAATCCTCGGGACCAGATACTTATTCTCTTCCGTAAGCTTGTTCAATTCCCGGTAGTCGATACAAGGCCGCAAGCTCTCACCTTTCTTCTTAACAAAGAGAACTGGTGCGCTCCAAGACGACGAACTTGGACGCGCATAACCTTGCTCTAGTAACTCTTGCAGTTGCACCTTCAACGCCGCCATTTCTCCTAGCGCTATCCGATAAGGAGAGCGTGATACTGGTTTGGCACCCGGTACCAGCTCTATAGTAAAGTCTATCTCCCGCTGAGGAGGGGCTCCTGGGAGATCGTCTGAAAACACATCAGGATACTCAGACACAACTGTGATGCTGTCCAAACTAGGCTTAGGCGTCGAAGTCTGCACTAGAGTGACACACAGTTCTGCCCCAGACCAAACTGCCTTGAACACCTGAAGGGCTGACATCAGAACTTTCCCTGATCCCTTCATGCCCGCAAAAATCGTCTCCCGATCTGTGTCCAGACCCAACTTGACTTCCTTACGGTTGCAATCAAT
The DNA here is from genome assembly GCA_039583875.1 of Platanthera guangdongensis. NCBI lineage: Eukaryota > Viridiplantae > Streptophyta > Magnoliopsida > Asparagales > Orchidaceae > Platanthera > Platanthera guangdongensis. The sequence continues at coordinate 195,693,224 of CM077148.1, forward strand.
GCATGCACTCTGCTCGAGAGCCAATCCATACCGAAGATTACGTCGAACTCCGCCAATGGTAGAACCAACGTCCGCAAATCAAACTCCCGGTCTCCAATCCGAATCTTCGCAACACAAATCCTATCCGCACGCATTGAGCACCCATTGGGCAATAACACATCCAACTTGTTTTCTGTCATCGAGAACGGAACTCCGATGCGCGATATAAATTTTTCGGACAAGAAGGAATGCGATGCTCCCGTATCAAATAGGGCTCTCGCCGGAAACTCAAAACTCAACACAAAGCCTAGCACGTACACAAGAAAGCTAACAAACAAAAGAGGTAACAGCTATGAAAGTTAAACTACTGCAATTTAACTCATACCTGTCACCACGTCTGCCTGCTTTCTGTCTCTTGCAGACCCAGCCTGTACACTTCAGACTTCCTCTCAGACATAAAGTGTCCGTTCCAACAGCTACGGGCAAAATGCCCCACTCTTCCGCAGATATAGCAAGCTCCTGAGACTCGACTTGCGGTTGCCCCCAACGCACCAGACGAAGGGGCTGAGTTCGAAGTCTTCAACTTCTTGTGCCCACTGCGGACATCAGACTTTGAACTTGGCCCTTTGAACTGTGGTTTCTTAGTACTAGAGTCCTCACCTGCTCCTGACATGACTTCCTTAATCTTCTGAGCATCATCCCAACATTCTCGGGCAAAGTGCCCTTTCTTGCCACAAGTATGACAGTTGTAAGTAACTTTGCTAGTCGATGATCTAACCTTCTTCTTCAGCGTTCTACGAGATACACTCCTCATAGGACTTACAGAGTTCGATACCCTACTCACTGGTATCTGGTGAATTTTCCCCATTTCCACTTTCAAAGATCTGGCCGACTCTACCAAGGCTCGAAATCCCATTAGTTTTGGTCCTAGAAGTAGAATTCGCAGTTCGTCACGCAGACCACTATAGAATCTATCAACTATAGACCTTTCGTTCTCCAACTCAAAGCATGGGTAGCAGCTTATCAAAAGAAACGCCTGCAAATACTCATCAACTGAGTGCGTACCCTGCACCAAGCACATATTCCCCGGCTGACCTGATGGCCTTCTAAATGTCATTTGATCCAACACACACCCGACATTGAAGTCATCTCGGGGAGAAAAGGTTGCACATTGCTTCCCTGCTGTGCACTAGTCATAGCGAGTACCACTTCAACGATCCTTCTTATGGTTTCAAACGAAAGAGGGGTCTCAAGCGCGCCACTGGGTGCACTATAATCCTCAGAAACCAAATGTTCTGTCGGCTCTGCGCCACTCCCGGTCACCTATAGTCGTACAAAATACCAATAAGTGACCAAACAAAATTGCAAAAAGCAATTATAGGAACGCACAGGTTCCTCAAACACGAGTATTTTTCACTCCTAAATGGACATTCATGGGTTCTTTTTAATGTTATAACGATGACGCATACATGTGCTCACCACCCCTTAAAAGAATTCGCCCACGAATTCATTTAAGCCTGACCGTAACCAGAAGTCTGATACCAAATTGTAACACCTCCATCTGTCGCATGACATATAACAAAAGGTCCAGCTGGAACCGACGCCATATACCACGGACAATCGGAAGAGTTACCAAATGAATATACAAACCATCCAATTAAGACTACTCGTCCTACACAGAGCATTCTAGCGGAAGCTCTTAAAGTTGAAAAAACCAAATCTTAAATCCAATACATATGAATGTCCACGACTACAATCACAGGAATGAAACCCAAATACACTGAAGAGGTACATGACCTTATGGCCTTACAAATGTTCACTTAATAAAACATGTCTTACATACATCGGTTCGCAGGCCGGTCACACATGATAAGAGTAAAACAACTATTCTACGGCCTTCTAGGGCCAGCACAGCAACATGGGCTTCAGCCACTACTTGGTACTCGGCTCCGCAGCACCTGCAAGCACAATTCCATCGCACGGTGGCAAACAAAGCAATAGTCAGCTAAAAGCCGACCAAATTATAACGACCCCGCCCCTTACTCGGGACGGCGCTGCTCTTTCCCTGCATAGCATTAGTCCAATAAAATAATATAACGCAATTATATTTCGCCACAGGTGTAGGCTCGCACCGCCAAACACCCCGTGCACACAGGGCACATTAACAGTGAATCCGGTCAATACCGTGGCTTCACCACCATCCCAAAGATGGCAACCAAGTGAGCATTTAGCCTATATGACAACCGTCTAAGGCTCCGACTATGCCTACGGCCAGTGCCCGTCTTCGGATTTCTCGCACCGTACCACATAGCCTAGGTCCAATTCCACTTGCCCGTTGCTCACGCCGTATATACAATTTAAGTCCTACGCGCGGGCCAAGCTTCTCTCAGATCCCAAATTTTCCAAAACAATCTCATAACCCAGTTATGATCAAGGCCGGTTCTCAGACCGCCAAGTTAGCAGAACACGTTTCCGCTCAGTTTTCCGGATGCGCCTTGAACTTGCTAGCCTCCAAGGATCCCTGCTGCAATCTACCGCGTAGAAACCCGAAAAACCCAAAGCACGGAGTCTTCTCCGGCAAAACATAACAAATGCAACATCACCGATCCAGACAAAACACGTCCGGGTAGGCTTCACACATAATGCCTATGCCCGCACTTATGATTCCGGGCTCTATATGCAACACAAGGGGGACTATTCACATCAACCCTAAGGAACACCACACACTCACCGCACACTCGCGGGAGCGGGATTCCCTATGCAGAAAGAAAGAGCTTCAAACGCTCAAGTTGAGAATCGTTACCCTTGTAGTCCGTTTTGGCGCCATGGAAAAAGTACGCGGACAGAACCCTTCGCAATGACCTTCCCTCCACGGATCCGCTCTCCGATTTCGAAACGGTGTTCCGATGCTCCGGCGGCGGCCGGAAACCTCCTTATTCTTCCTCTTCTCTCTCACCTTGGAAGGAGAAAGCTTTGGAGAGAAAATGAGGGAATAACCTCCTATTCCCGCCTTAACAGAGCAGGATCTCATCTGGGCCGTCAGATCTTAATTAAAAAAAACGAACGGCTCAGATCTGCACAAAATTCCTCCAGACCTGGGCCGAACACGGCTTGGCACATGGCCGTGTCCCAGGCCGTGTGCCTCGATCCAGGCACGATCGTCGAACTGAGAGACGCACACGGGCCAAGACACGCTCGTGTCTCACCTGACACGCCCGTGTCGGGTTCCTCACCACGCCCGTGTTCGGGGGCGTGTCACGCATAACCGCCACGACAACGGACACGTCCCAACTGCACACGGGTAGGGACACTGGTTGGCACACGCCCGTGTCGGATGACACGCCCGTGTCATCCGGTCGTGTTCCTGGCCGTGTCCTTCTCGGGTTGAAAACGGCCAAAAATCACCACCCAGACACGGCCTTGGACACGCCCGTGTCCTAGGCCGTGTACCCCTATACAGGCACCAAAAACCCTTTTTCGCGACCGACTCGCACACAATTTTCGGGGCGTTACAGGTATCTTGCCCACTGGAGAGCCAATCATCTCGCCTCTTGCGAGTGGGCCCCCTGGTCCCCTTCGCCTGCCTCGACTTATTTGCTCCTTGAGAGCTTCTTGCGAGCCCGAGGTTGTACAAACTGCTGTCTTGAGATTCAGATTGAGATCTGAATCTTACTTAGCAGCCCGGTTCAGCAGCTGCTCTTCTTAGAAGGAGCTCTCTCTCTCCTACTTCTTAGATCTTCTGTTGAAGGTCTTCTTCTTCTGTGTTGTTAGATCTCTTGATTGATTGTTGTCAATCTGTAATCACTCGAGATTCTTTCTCTTGATTCAACTACTGATTGTTGAAGGAGAAAGTACTTTATATAAGCTTTCTCCATGGTGACACCGGCTGATCCAGTTTCTAACAACCTTCTGACGGCTCTGACAGTTGCAGTTGACCAGTTGAAATGGCAGTTGTCAAGTCATCCAGTCACTTCTTGAAATCACTATCACAGTCTGAAAGTGTCGAGACAGATAGTCATTAAGTGTCGACACAAACAGACTAAGTGTCGACACGGGTAGACTAAGTGTCGACACTAGCCTTGATGGTGTCGACACAACTTCTTGTGTTGTTGTAACAGCTTCTCGACACTGCTTCTTCAGAATGTGTCGACATTGATCATGTGTGTCGATACAAGCCTTCTGTTGAATGTGTCGACACGGGTTGAGTGTGTCGACACAAACACTTCTTCTTTAATACTTAGTTGAATTCTGCTGTGTGTCGACACAACTCCTTTGTGTCGACACATGCATTCTTGTGTTGAAACTTGCTGAGTGTCGACACATCTCCCTTGTGTCGACACATGCCTTCATGTGTTGAAACTTGTTGAGTGTCGACACATCTCCTTTGTGTCGAGACATGCCTTCATGTGTTGAAACTTGCTGAGTGTCGACACATCTCCTTTGTGTCGACACATGCCTTCATGTGTTGAAACTTGCTGAGTGTCGACACATCTCCTTTGTGTCGACACATGCCTTCATGTGTTGAAACTTGCTGAGTGTCGACACATCTCCTTTGTGTCGACACAGATAATGTTGACAATTCTTCACAGTATGTCGATACAGCCTGCATGTGTCGACACTTTTCTTCTGTTGTCGACTCTGCCTTCCTGATGTCGACACAATTACTCCAAGTGTCGACACAGCTTCTCTGGGTGTCGACACTAGCCTTCATAAGTGTCGACACTTCACCTCTTGGTGTCGACACATGGACTTAGAACTTTTCTGCATTTTTCTGTAATTACTTAACCTGCACATATAAACTCAAAGCACATCAAATACACCTTGATGTATATCATTGAGTAGGGTGATGCTTCTTCAAATCAGGTACATATATTCCAATGTACCCAACATAGGGCATACCTCCCGTAGCTTTCCTTATCCAAAAGCCACTCTTCCTCTTCTCCTGCTCCCCCTCTCCTCCAGTAATCTTCTCGCGATACACCACACCGTCGAAGACAAAGGAGTTCGCCTCCGACGAATACGCCACCGAGGAAGTCGCTGTCGTTGAAGCTGACGAATACGCTGCCGTTGCTGAAGAAGACTGCAGTCGATGAAAAGGAGAAGGTCGCCGCCAACGCAACATGAAAACATACTTCTGATTCCTTTTTCTCCTCCACTCAGAAATATCACCCGCTTAGTCGAAAATCTGCTCGGAAACCACCGCCAGTCATTTTTCTGTTGCTGAAGAAATTCACGGGGCAGTGCATTAGCAGGTACAAAAGTTGATCTGATTTTTTTCCTTATGGAGTTATAGCTCCAGGATTTCATTTTTCTGGTTTATCATTCTTCCTCTCATGTTGTTTAGATTCTCTTCCAAGGATGAAATCATATTACACTGAAGTGCTTGGGGAAGATTCTTAATTAGTGTTCCTCACACCTTTTTTTCCGCTACTCTCTCTCCCTCCTCCAATAGTTCAAATGCATTGAGAATGCAGTTTTAGTTCCAATTGTGGCTGCATTGTGAATGCAAATTTGTTTACGATTACATGAATAAAACAAAGTAGGCTGCAAATTCAGAAGCATACATCTGTCGGGTAAGATTTTATTTCAGCTTCTTTTGTTTCCGATTCAGTTTTAAAGTATGTATAGTTATTTCTACATAAAATAAATTTTTATTGTCATTCGTTTAGATTTGTAAATATGAATAATTTCTTTCTCATCTCTTTATTTGTTTCCCAATTGAAGCGCGCTCTTCAAGCCCTAAAATCAATAATTTCTTTGTCAAATCACTTCAACTCAGATGAGTTTGATTTCATTTCTTATTACAGGAATACCAGTTTCTTGCCTTGCCAAATATGCTTGCAGGCACAGTCCGTTGGCTTGCGGGCGAAGCCCGCTTGGATGCGAGTGTAGCCCGTGCGCCGCATCGAGCACGGGCAACGCCCGCTTGAATGGGGGCTTCGCCCGTGCTTGATGCTACGAGCGGCCTTCGATCGCATAAAAGTGGGCTTCGCCCGCATCCACGCAATCCATCTGCTCGGCGCCGCACCCGCCACTCGCGCCCTAGAGCACTATGATTGTTGATTCAGGGGGTTGCGAGTGGCGGGTGCGGCGCCGAGCAGATGGATTGCGTGGAAGTGCTTGAAGCCCCTTCTATGCGGTCGAAAAACCGCCTAGATGTGGCCGAAGACCGCTCGAGAGCATCATACACATGCGTAACCCGTGTGAAGATGCTCGTGTGTGTGAGTGTGTGTGTATATATAGACACACACGAGTGATAGTGCACGGGGGGCCCGGCGTGATTGTACCCGGTCTGCGGCGGCGGGCTTCCCCCGCCCCGCGCGACAGTACCCGGCCGTGGCAGGCTTTTTTTAAATATTTTTTATTTACTCTAGTATAATTTATTAAATAATCAAAATATAATCAGAAAATTTTAAAAAATAATTAAAATAGAAATAGAAAATTTAATTTTTATCCCGATCCTGCACTGCCGCCGGCGACCCCGTCGGTGGGCGCAGGGCAGGCGGCCGATGGCTCTGCCGCCGGCGGTAGCCCTAATTTTGTTTTTGTCGGGACTATAATGACCGATCGGAAATTCCGCCGCCGGCAACCTGCCCGGCCCCCACCGGTTGTGATTTACGAACTGGTTATAACCTAGATTTCAAATGTCCAAGAAAGTATTTCTTTTTGTAATATATATATATATATATTTATCTATAGTAAGTATATTAAAAAGAAGTATGATTGTCTGCGAATACCGTGTGCTTAAAATTCCTGCCAAAACATGAGACAACGGATTTCGCTACAATGAATATCAACCCTTGGATGAAATACCCAAAACCTAAAGTAATGCTCTAAATCCCGCATCATTCGCTTACGCCGTACTCTCCCTCACCCCGATTCCCTACCCCGATCCTCTCACTCCCCTTTTCTTCTTCGCAGGACCGGCTGATCTGCAACCCTAAAACATCGCAAACCTCTCCTCCCCCGACCTCTCGCAAACAGCTGCTCCCGCACAATAATTTCTCCCCCTACGCTGGTGTCCCGTCGGCATTAGCAAGCCTGTCTGTGCCTCTCACGCTGCTTCGCCATTTAGTGAGGAGAGATCTTCCGTGCCGTCGCCAACGCCAACGCCATTCGCCGGGTACATCGCCTCTTTCTGTTTCGACCTTTTATGATAGAGTTTCCACGCCTCCTCTTCAAGAAACGACCTCGCGGGATTCTTCTTCCTTTACTCTTGCCTCAATCCATCTCCTTCCTTCATACTTAGACCCAACAGTGGCTGATAAAACAGAACTCCAGGTATCCTCCTACACTTCAACTCGCATTCCTTCGTTCTCACAAACTGCTTCAAAAATGTGCAATACATACTCTTGATGAAATTGAGATTGCATATATTGTTCTGCCCCTAATTGGATCCATGATTCCATATATGTATAAATCATTTGGACTTTGTACAGTTTGCATATGGAATCACTGATTGGTGAATAAGATTTTCATACTAAATCATTTGGACTTTCTACAGTTTGCATATATTGTTCTGCCCCTAATTGGATCCATGATTCCATATATGTATAAATCATTTGGACTTTGCACAATTTGCATATGGAATCACTGATTGGTGAATAAGATTTTCATGCTAATGTAGTTCTATGTTAATTAATTCAAGTTCCTTGCTTTGTGGTTGGTGATATGAATTTGTATATGAATTTCTATGTTCTGGGTATAAAAACATTTGAGAAGTTAAAAATGATGAACATTCAATTTATATGCTAATCAGACTGTCGTAGCTTCTAAATGTTGGAATTGAACTTTAAGCGGTCTCAAGATTGTCTAATGTCCTTTGAGAATCTCTTGCTTCATCAAAGAAACGGTTATTCAATTTCATTTAGGATTATACGAGAAGTTTTCATAGGTGTTCCCATATTATTGCTAGGAGATTTAAGCTTAAATCCTCTTTTAAAGCCTACTTGACCAATATCTCCTCACACGATCATGTCACCCCCACGACCAACCAACGACAATGTCTCCAACCCCGAGCAATGTCGCTGCCCCCGACCAATGTCCCCGCCCCCAACTAATGTCGCTGCCCCCGACCAATGTCCCTCCCCCGACTAATGTCTCCGCCCCCGACCAATGTCCCCGCCCCCAACCAATTCCCGACCGCCGACCAATGTCCACGCCCCCGACCAATGTCCCCGCCCCCGAGCAATGTCGCCTCCCTCGACCAATTCTCCGCCCCCCGACCAATGTCCCCGCCCCCAACGAATGCCGCTGACCCTGACTAATGTCCCCTCCCCATACCAATGTGTTCTGCCCCAACCAATGTCGCCGCCCCCGACCAATCTCCCCACCCTCGACCATTGTCGTAGCCCCCCCGACCAATGTACGCACCCCAAACCAATGTCGCTGCCCCGACCGATGTCCCTGCCCCCAACCAATGTCGTTGCCACCGACCAATGTCTCCACCCCCAACCAAAGTCGCCACCCCAACCAATATCGCCCCTAACAATTATATTTCCCACGACAAATGTCACTCCCACGACTACTGTTGTCACCCCCGCCGAATGTCGTCGCCCACACCATTTGTTGCTACCCTCGCCAAATGTCGTACCCCACGACCAATATCACTGCCCCTGCCAAATGTTGTACCCCATGACCAATGTTGTCGTCCTCGACCAATGTCGCCTACTATGACCAATGTCGCCGCCCACGACTAATATTGCCGCCATAGACCAATGTCGCCTCGCCCGACCAGTGTTTCCCCCATGAGAATTGTCATCGTCCCCGACCAATGTCGCCGCCCCTGACTAATGTTTCTTCCCCTGACCAATTTCGCCACCCCACGACCAATGTCGCCCCCACAACCAATGTCGCCGCCCCGCACGGGGTCCCCCGTGCACGACTGCTTGTATATATATATATATATTTATGACTTATGTTCCGACTCTATTAATGAATCTTTCCCTGGCCATCTTTTATCATAACTAATGTCTGAACCGTCTATGCCAGAGATTGCATGATGTAGGCTCTATACCCAACAAAAGGTTTTTGACAGAAGGGTATAAGAGTCAATATCACGGCTATTTTTTCCTTGTATACTGGTGCTTCAACCATCATAATTCTCACTAGAGAGTAGTGAAAGACCATATGCCATAACTCTGAAGGGTACACAAAGTGAGTATATACTATGAAAATTTCTCATCTATTGAGTATAATTAGTTTCTCTATGCTATCCTAAATTCTTTTTTTTTTAGGCATGATATGGTACATATTGATTGTAACCGTTGGCTTCCTTGTACTAGCCTTCTGTGAACCTTCCATGTCTTGTGGAGGGTGAAAGATTGAATTGGATTCTTACCATAAATTTACTTGGTGTTTCCTATGGAGAGAGCGCTATAATTGTTTAAAATTTCAACTCTCTTTGTTTTTTTTTAACTTTGGAGGTTTCTCCAGTCAATCCTCAAACCTAACGCACTGTCTGCCTAGGAGATGGCAAGTAGAGGAGGGGAAGAAGAAGAAGAGGGAGAACACCATAGAAATCCTTTCCTCTCGATCGGAAGTAGCAAGGCTTCCTCTTCAAAACTACAATTCAGGTTTGGGCAGCCATCTAGCATGAGTTGTGATTTTTCATTTTTTTTATTTTGGATGTTTACACTTATGAACATTTGGTGGGGTTGCAGGAATGATATTTCCACGGCTCTTTGGGATGAGAAGAAGGGAATGGGAGAGATCGTAGAGAAGAAAGGTAGCATGTGGTCAACCACCGGGATTATTAGAAATGGAAAGCTCTATTGCAGCATCGAGGAAATTTTGTATGTATGAGTTCATTTTAGTATTATGAAGTAATGTCCAAATAATGATAGTTCTAGCTTTTATTTTGCTCACTGAGTACTGTTATGACATGAATAGATCTCATTGAAATATTAAGGCTCCGTTTGTTCAAATGGAATTGAGAGATGAGAATTGAAAATTAACTTAATTTTTGTTCTTGTAGGAATTGGAATTGAGCTAATTTCAATCCTGTTATTCTGTTGCAGAAATGAGTTTTGTCACAAGAATTGAAATCGGCAATCCGGTTGTTCGGCTTCAAGCAAAAATTCAAAGACATAAATTGAATCAAGTAACTGCATTCCCAATGTTTCTGGCAATAAAAAATGAAACTTAAAGTGATTCCACTACATAATTTTAAGAAGCAAATATCATAAAAAATTCTCATTGGATATCAAAATACATAATAAAAAAACCCAAAATTCATGATCACATTTCTAAAAGTGATTACCTCTTCACTCAGAAGTACAAAGGGCTATTTTTCAATTTCTAGGCATAAGGGCCAGATCAGAAACTCTAACCATCATGAAAACTGTTGAAGTCATGAAAATCCTAACTCCAAATGTTTGGACCTAGGGGTAGCTTAAGGTTACTGATCCTGCAGTCGAACATAACAATTCGGATGGCTAGAGGTAGAGAGAGATGTCTACAAGCACACCACAGGTGCTTCAACATGGAGGTCGCATCACGTACCCGGAAGTTATGAAAAATTTTCCCTCTGGCAACCAAAAGGCTGAGCAAGTGCGAGAAGGCACAGACTTGGCGAGTATGGGACTTGAGGGGATTTCAACGTGTCATTTCTAGTACCTCTAAGGTCCTATTTATAAAAAAAATCCTGGTGAGGTAGGTATCGAGAATACCCTTGGGGTCCCTGGATACTCGCCCATAATGGCGAGTTGCAAGGGGAACTCGCCCATAATGAACGAGTTGCAAGTGGAACTCGCCCATAATGGCGAGTTACAAGGGGTACTGACTCATAATGGCGAGTTGCAAGGAGTACTCGCCCATAATGGCGAGTTGCAAGGAGGTACTCGCCCATAATGGCGAGTTGTAAGGGGTACTCGCCCATAATGACGAGTTGCTATGAGTACTCGCCCATAATGGCGATTGCTATGAGTACTGCCCTTTGACAATTACCTGTCACTGTTCTCTTCCTTGAGGATGCGAGTACTCTTCTGACGAGGTCTGCGAATAGCCGTCAGGCTGCCAAACTAAATGGTTGTGAATACCCGTCTCCTTAAACATTTCTGATCTCAACAAATTACGAGTTATCGACAACAACAATAATAATTGACAGGGCGGGGATAAATGAAAATACTTTATTGAAAATGATATTGAAGAAAAAAAATAAAATTTGTGATTTTACTTGCCAGAATCTTTTCAGGATCAGTAAGCAGCAGCGGACTGTATGGTGATTCCCCCTCTCCCGCTCAAAATCCGTGGAGCCCATCTCTCCACTAACGCGCCCCTCCTCATATCTTGGGTATCCTACTGGTCTAGAAAAGAATCCTCTCGGTAAGCGCCGACTTCCAGAGTCGATGTGGGACAAAATCCCGAGGTCTTCTTCACCGTATCTAAGATCTCTTTCCATCAAGCCTCCTCCTTCGGGCGAGCCAAGTTCGTTGTTGATAATGCCTACCCGCCGCCGAAGGCTGCCTCATCGAAGAAAAAGAACATGATGGAAGAGGAACTAAAAGGCTTGTGTGAAAGACAAGGCGGGTGGGAGGAAGAATCCTGAATTCTGACCTATTTAAGTCTGAATTGGGGGGGGGGATAGCCTATTGTCAATTCCATGGAATTGGGCTAAAATTCCAATTCCCACCCCAATTCACTCCAAACGAATGTGGCTTAAGAGATTTTACTAAATCCCGGAGCACTCCATTTTTCACCTTCTCAGTTTTCATCATTTATAGACCTGTGAAATTTGCCAACTCTACCTCGCCTTAAGCACTGTTTGGAGAGTGATAGAAAAGAGGTGGCAGTTATGAATGTAGTTTTGAAAATTGCAGGCAACATTGGGTAGGTGCGACCGCGTATGTGATTTTCTATAAAAATGTGTTTTAGGCCAAAATGCCACCACAGTCATGCAGATGTGGTCAATATTTAGTGGTCGTTAATGTCTAGAACCCCGAATGTGAATTCAAGCTAAAAAACCAGTCACAGAAAGTTCATGTAAATCGTCACCATTGTGTTTACAATCACCCTCCACTGCTTAAACCTCACAATAGTCCCAAACGGAACCTTAGTTCAAGTACTACTTTGATTTATTAGTTGATCTGCAGGGTTACAGACATTTAACAATTACTAGAAGCCATAATCCTAACAATCAGAATGTGTTTGAAAACATTTTTTTAGGCATTCTTTTGTGTTCTATTCTGAATAATGCGAGTTTGTAGAATTCCTCTTGATTAATCTGTGATAATCTTATCCTGATTTTATTTCAGATTTTTAGCTGAAAGAGGAGCTTTACATGTGATCTTAAGTGACGTAATTCCCTTACTGTTGGAGATTTATATATAAAGATTGCACAAGAAAAATATGGGTGTAGCTGGGAGGCATTTGAGGCTTACAGGCACTTGAAGACACTCGGTTACATAATTGGGCGCCATGGAATCCCTTGGACCATGAAGAAGAACAATAGATTTGATTCCAATTCATCACAAACCACATCAAACCCTAATCAAACATTGGATCCAGACGAGGAATATGGAATTTCGATTTTGTTGGAAGGGATGCTAATTGATGATCTGAAACTAACTTTTGATGTTTATTTACCCAACAGCAGGTTCAGAAAATCATCTCCTGGTGATTCTTCCTTTCTTCTTTGTGTTCTCAGGTATGTCAACACTGCATTAAGTTTATATCTTAATGGAGTTATTATCATTGTTTTGTAATAGTTCCAGAACTCAGACAAGTTTGATAAAAGATTAGGCTCCGTTTGGCACGACGGTGACGGTTGTGAACGCAATGGTTATGAACCGTCGTTCGTGAATGTCCGATCTCACCTAAGAAACTTCATTCATTTTTATGTTCAAAACTAATTTTATTTTCTTGGTGACGGTCTTAACCATTGTCATGCCAAACATACCTTCTATATTGGTGGCGTTTTTCTCCAAACTCACCGGACCTAAACACCGCCCCAGGCGGAGCCTAAATTCTTTCTTCTGATATTGGAGTAACCTTTGCGAACTTCACAGGGGGAATCCACCTTTGAAAAGAGAAGTTGAAAGCCTTGAGCGAAATTCCGGTGGCATTCCTATAAAATTCTGCTATGTAAATCATGGACTGGTTAGTTTCTTTTGTTTTGACAAGGTGACACTCCCTGTCTTGCCATAATAGCATCCTTCTTTGTATCTCAAACTCTGTATATTTGCAGAATACAATCTAATTACAACACTTTTTCTGCTCTACTGATGCTTAGTTTCTTGTTCTTTATTTGTAGAATCACATTTGTTGTAGGGTTGTGAAAGAAAACAAAGTTGTGAATCATCATTTTCTTCTTCTCAGTTTTCACCATTTATAGACCTGTAAAATTTGCCAACTCTACCTTGCCTTAAGCACTGTTTGGGAGAGTGGTAGAAAAGAGGTGGCAGTTATGATGTAGTTATGAAAATTGCAGGCAACATTGGGTAGGTGCGACCACGTATGTGATTTTCTATAAAAATGTGTTTTAGGCCAAAATGCCACCACAGTCATGCAGATGTGGTCAATAACCCACGTACTATCCGATATGATTCTTACGGGTGGCGTCATTTAGTTTTCTATAATCGATGCACACCCGCCAAACCCGTAACAGTACGAGTTGGACGAGTTCATTGTGCTCATTCTCCACTACGGTAAGACCGCCCTTTTACATGTTTTCTTTAATATTCTCCAACACATACTATAACATTAAGTAGCTAGGTATTGCTTATACAAAGAATATTACACTAATACGATTGTTAAGATGCAAACCATTAATTGCTCAAATCCTTAACCAATAGATTTCATTTTACCAAGGTAAAATGCTTGATCAATTAGGCTTGATTATTTTCACCGTCAAGCGAAGTATCGGACCGTAATTAGCTCCGATATGCGGTCGTATTGTTAATTAGTCGACTCAGCCAAATTGAAAACCATATTCCACCAACTACCTGCAAAGAACAACACAGTAAAAATTTGGTTTCCTTAACATGGATATGAATCCTGTCAGTTAAAAGTCATTAGTTAGTTTCACAAGTTCGAATTTGTCGGAAAAAGGCATCTTACATGTAATAATAACTTCATCCATCCAGGCAACTATGTTTGTAATTCTTCGCAAATTGAAAAAATATCATCAAGCAACCCAATTGCTGCGGAACCCAGAGTCGCTGCCGCTACTCCATTAACATGGATTGAAAGATGTCCTACTATCACTCTAACAGTGATGATACCAACTGGAATGAAAATAAGCCACCAATTGTAGGAACTGCAACTTTAGGTGAATTAATAGATACTTCTCTCCTGGTGATTTCATGTATTTTCAGGCCATTGCGACAAACAAAAATCCAATGCATCCTGACAAAAATGTTGACACAGCAAAAGGGTATGTCAAGTACAATGGTTCCAAAGGCAGCCTAACAATCTTCCATGAACACCAGTCAACAAAAAAAGAAGCAATGTCATAAACACTGTCAGTGCCAATGTAAGGATAACTCCTCGTCGAGTCCTATCATAAAAAGAAAAACATGTGTTAGGGTTTGGATCCAGAAAAAAACATGTTTTGATGTAGCATATGATGTGCATCTTGTTCCACTTCAAGCATGTATGCTTGTAAATAATTGTGCCAACACACATCAGAGTAGAATGGTGTGAAATAAATAATAAATGTCTAATCATAATAAAATAACAATCTTTATGTAGTATTTGCATAATTATATGTGCTTATGGTAGGATATAATTGGCTCCCACACTCTGTAATCTCCATTAAGTTATCAGTCAATTATTTAAGAAGATTAATTCGCTAGAAAGTAGTTTAAAATACAACGGTCACCTAGGTTTGATGTAAGTTTTTCAGCGTTAGTAAAAAGAAGTCGTTAAGACACGCCGTTCAACCACTCTAAACATTTCAAAGAAGGTTACTCCTAAAAATAGAATCACGGTCTCCACATTCATATATGCATCTTGTAACCCTGGAATTTTTGCTCCCCTAAAGCCAGGATTCTAAACAAAAAGGTCATTCAATCATCTGCCAATCACCAAGCTTTTTGGTAAGGGAGACTTCTATTTGAACTCCTAGATAGGAGCAGAGACCTCCAGTGAAAAACTTTTAATCTTTGGTATTAAAGCTCTTCGTCAAGTTACATTTTTGCAGTATTTCCAAGGACAAACTAGGTTTCAACGATGGACAAATAAGCACAAAATGTCATGGACAATCAAGGAAAAGGAGAATAAAATCAAACACAAGTATGGCAAAAGATATTTGATAACCAAATTTTCTAACTGCTGAGCATATGGGAATGGAGTTTAAATTCCATGAGCTGGGTACATAAAAAAAGGATGTTCCAGTCATCTTGTAGTCTGAATTACAAATGCTCGCCCTATTCTTTCTGTAGCCTTTTTGAATGTTTGCCAACCGATGGGCCGACAAAGTCAATGCAGCACAGGAGTTTCAAAGTTGTTCCTGATCAATGGCAGGTCAGTTTCAAGCAAAAGGAGTAAGGAAAGCATCAATGTTGCTATCCTCCCCTTCGCTTGAAGATATTATATAACCAGAGATCCCTCCGAAACCTCCATTATCATCTTGAAGAGAAAAGGAGACATCCCCAATATCCTATGCAGAAACAGAATAACACGCCATTACTCTACGGTAAACAATTTTACTATAAATGACGTTAGATCCTCTGATAATGGAGAATACCTCGTCCACGACTCGGGAGCACGAAGCAAAGACTTTCGCGGATAGCATCTCGAATCAGCACGAGAGAGCTGCAAACAGAAATCAAAACATCTCTAGTAAAACAATCACGCTGAATCTTTCACCGATAATTAGATGGAGTTTAGGGTATTTTTAATGGTTTCGCTTCAAACCTTGGTAAAGGGAGTGAATCCAAGAGCCGGAGGGTAATGGATCTTTGATCTTCTGGAAACTGTGGATTGAGGGATAACTCTCAGGGATTGGATCAGCCATGGATGAAGCGGATGGTGATTTGCTGAGCACATGAAGGCAATGACGAAGTTGTTGGTTTGAAGAGAGAGAGAGAGGTCGGATCGCCGGATGTCGGTGATCGTGAGAGTGAGAGAGAGGATCGCCGGATCGCCGGATCGCCGGATTATTTTTTATCGTGAGAGAGAGATCTACATTTATTAGTCGTCTACATTTATTAATTAGTTTATAATTGTTGCGAACTTGGAGAATCCTATTCATTTTAAAATGGCTAGTTGCACACCTCCGAATGGAAACGATCAAATAAAACTAGCGCAATGTTATATATAAATCAAGTTTGATTATAATAAAATCAAATTTCTAAAGTTTTATGATCTGTAAATCTACTATACACAAACCACTTAAATATCTAAAACTAACATCCTTTTCTTATTATTCTTGAGCTCCTTCTCCGAGGAAGTTAAAAGATTGTCGGAGCACCGACTAGATCCCGATAGATTCGTCGCTAGAACAATCGAATCCAGTGATCGATCGAAGTAGTTGACGCCCCCTTGAGATTGAGCTGAAGCAGGCGGTTCATTATAAGGCTATTTTCACACTCATTTCTCTCAAAGAAGAACATCCCTCCACTCCCCGATAGTTCACCGCCGTTGATGGCCCGTGAAAATTCGAACTCCAACATTGCAATTCCCTTGGCGAATTCGTCAGATCTTCCTCTGACCGCAATCCAACTATCATCCCACGTCCAATTAGCCGGCGGCGACGCCGCCAGATTCCGAATTCTCTCTTCATGGTTCTTCTTCTTCTCCTCATCTGCATCTTCCTCTGCTTCAGAGTCCCATAAACAAGACTCCAAAGTGCTCTTCGGCGAGACCCATTTCCCTTGTTTCGAACTGGAATAGAGCTGAACAGGGCTCTCTTCTGTTTCCTCTGCTTCCGCCATATACGGGTGGCGCAGGAGCTCCTCCGCCGTCCACCTCTGTTTCAGATCCTGAATCAAGCATTTTGAAACAAAATCTTTCATTCCATCATTCCGGCATGGCCGACACGTCAGAGGAAAGTGCGATTTGATGAATAACAGAAGCAGGGTCAGAGGATTCCGACCATGGTGAATTATCGGTAGCCATCTCAACCATCGTGCACCCTAGCGACCACAAATCGTCGGCAGTCCCCTGCTCCTTCCCGTCCACAAATCTGTGAGAGAGCCGACACAGCGATTGTTTCTTCCCGTTCAGAGCCGGCCACCGCCTGCAGCAGCGATTTGCTTCTTCTTCCCGTCCAGAGCCGGCCACCGCCTGCATCAAGGATTTGCTTCTTCCCGTCCAGAGCCGGCCACCGCCTGCAGCAAGATTTCGGTCTCTTCTGCGATTCTTAATGGTTTGTAGTCATTATTAGTTTGCATATAACATCACCCTAAAACTAAAACCGTGAGACTGGAGAAATGATATTCACAGTCTTTACTTGGTTATTTGTAGTTCAAAAGCAAGAGAAAAAAATACTCATTTTTTTTTGCTTGCACGCATCGCTCGAATAGGATTTTGATTTCCCTCGCAGATTGCATCCCGACGGCGTCTCCCTTTATCTTTCTGGATGGCAGAAGCATAGGACATACCCTACATTCCACGGTCTAGAGCTGCGCAGTGTATCAAGCTGGCGAGTTCGATCATTAATTTGAGTGATCCATAAGTTCAAGGTATGTCACATTTAGTTTTTACATGATTATGAATCTGATCTAAAGAATAATTGTCTTTAATATATACTAACATCTTCTCACGGCCTGCCGATCGTGCCCGATGCTCCCAGTTGCCTTGGGTGCTCACAGACGATTAGGGTTGGGGAGCGAAAGACGTGGTGATAAATAATTCGTTGTTGTGGGAACATGTGCAAAAGTCATCGAATCAAAATTCCAATTTCGGTCATCACATGATTAGTTGTGACGTCATCTCCAACAATGATGTTAACATTCTCCTCTACAGTTACAATAATTGCAGTGTGGCTCTCGTTATCGTCCGTAGCCACTTCTTTCCTTCTCTCCTCATTCTTATCATCATTCGTGACCCTTTCTTGTGGCAGTAATAACACTCCACATTTTGATAACGAGATTTTTCTCTTACTTTGGCTTCTCTCACTCTTCCTTCCTCTTCTCTCCTCTTGGGATAAGTATAGAGGATATCAACTCATGAAGAAAAGTCCAATATCCCTTTGAGACTTTCTTCTTACTTCTTCATTTAGAATGTCATTCTTGACAAATCTTCATGGTAACAATGCACATAGGAAGAGTTAATCAGCGGAACTCTGACCATCCCGCATGAGTCCGGGAGGGACTTTAGCAATCAAAAGGTGTTGATCACGTCCTCGAAGGGCATCTGCATAGTAATAATACGATCAATGATCCCCTATAACTTATTTACGTGATATATGATAAGAGAACACTTTTATATTTGAACTCCCCCAATTTTTCAGTAAAAAACACCTTGTCAATGACTATATTCTTAGCATACAACTTCTCTAGCATCTTTCAAATAGCTTGACATCTGTGACGCCGCCTCCACCCAGACTCTACCTGCAAAAACTTATGATTTGTTCATTGTCTCAGTTGGTCCGGGTGCTCACGGCTTTGCCCGATCGCACCCAAAATGAATCTGTCATGTGATTTCGCAGAAAGCAAAAAAGTTGTAAGTGGATCATCTCGATGGTGAGAACCTCTATTATTTACTTTGGTTAAAAATGCGGAATCTGTCAAAAGTAGACATGAAACAGTGCGCATATCCGATCCATTTTCATTCTTTAAAAAAATACTCGTCCATATTCACAGTGGAACATCTTATTCTTATGATATAAAAAGGGGAATGACCAAGTATTTAATAAAAAAACCCGAAGTGCATCTAATCTTAGAATTTGGAGCAGCTTACACAAACCGAAGAGCAGAGACGATGGTTTACTCCGAGGTTTCTTTGACCGGCGAAGCAGAGGCGGCGGTTACTCCGGCGTTGAACAAGTGTTTGCTGGGGTTGAGGAAGGTAGGATGAACGCAGATCTTACAGAAGAACGAAAAGGTCGCGGTTGGTGGGGGCGCAGAGAGGATGTCTGGAGGAGCGCAAAGACCATGCACGAAAGGCGGAGGTAATGGGTGCCGCGGGAGGATGTCCGGTGGATTCGTGCTGAGCCTGGCCGGAGGAGCAGGACGGGCGATTAGGGTTGGGAAGCGAAGGGTTTTGAGCATTATTTTTGTGCGGGGGTAAGCGGGAGAAATAAAGGAGCAGATCTCCAGATATTTCTAATATGAGACTCCTAACTCGGGGTATGTAGCGTGGTTGTTTCCTTTTTTTTTACAAGATGACACATGGACATTGGAAGTTGTTCATTAAAATCAATAATTTGGCTCATTTTGTAATTATTATTGCTTAAAACTATACTTTTGTATAATTGGACTTTTATATTTTTTGGAAAATTTTAAGTACGATTATAATTTTGTACTGGGAATATAATTTATGGACTCGAAAAAAATGAACTGCAAATATCAGCCTGCACCCCGACCGACGCATCTCCCTCGCGTTACTTGAGAATTTCCGCACGCTCTTCTTCCCCGCTGCCCGCCCCTGCCGCCCGCTGCAGCCCAGAATTGCTGGAGGGAGGAAGGCCAGATTTCTCCCCCCCCCCCCCACCGCTGGAAGAAGAAAGTCCCCTGTTTTGGCTCCGCCTGGAGGGTTTTCAGCTGTTTCTGCTGCTCCATTTTGCGCGCCTCTGCTGGAGGAAGATCGCCGATTTCGCCACGCCTGCTGGACTAGGGTCGTGATTGCTGTTTCTCCACCAATTTCTGGAGGTGGGACGAACGTTTCTGGAGGTATGCCTTCCATTAAATTGATTTGTTTCATCTTGAATTTGGCCAAATGTGGTTGTGTTGAAATTTTGCAGTCCATTTTTTCTGTAAATATTGTGATTGTCCTTGAGGTTTTGTTTTCCATTTGTGAAAATTTAGTTCATTTATCCAAATGTCTTTGGGTTTGCTGTTCATTTTCTGCAACTGTAGTTCAATTTGTATTTTTCAGGTTGAGTTAGGCCAAACCTAACATTGCAGTCCATTTGTTCTAATGTCGTTTACTTTGCATTCCATTTTATCCAAATACCTTCCATTATGCACTTCATTTATCTAAATGTCATTTATTTTGCAGTCCATTTTGTGCACATGCAGTTCAAATGTGGCTTGTGCAAATGCAAATTTAAAGTTGATGTGTTGTGCAGTCTATTTCTAATGCCAGGCATTATGTTATTTTAGGTGTCTGTGTTGAGATTTTACACCGGTTCATTTCATGCTAATTAAGTGTATTTCGAGAAATTCTTCGTGCATTAAGCTAGGTAATATATTTTCGTGGGTCTTCAATGGGTCAGTGCTAATGTAATTTTTTGGTATTCAATGGTTTGCACTTTAAGCTAGGTAGTATATATTTTTTGGTATTCAAGGGTTTTCATAGTTTTATATAATAGCAGGGCTATGAATTTGAAGAAGATTTGGAGATATGGTTGAAGACTTGAAACAAAGATGATGGACTTAAATTTTTTTTTTTACAACATATGGGATTGATCTTCTATTTTGCCGAAGACATTGTCTTTTTTGAATGATTGATATAATGAACAATATTCAAATTTATTACTCACTACTTATATTACTACGTCACCGTCGTTACTTATGAGATTGATCTTCTATTTAAGAAAAAAAATGAAATTAGCTTTTTGATGTGCGTTTATAATATTTCAAATTTGATGTGTCAATAAGTAGATGGTGTGTAAATAAATTTTTGAGATATCAATACAAAAGAAGTTGCAGAATTGAAAAGTCAATTACAAGAATTGTTAGAGAAGAACTTCATACGACCAAGTACGTTGTCGTGGGGAACTCCAGACTTCCGTACTATTGTTAAAAAGAAGGACGGTTTGTTACATTTTTGTGTGTAGATTATCGAGAAAATGAATGAGTTGACAATCCAAAATCAATAACCACCACCTCGCATTGACGATTTGTTCGATCAGTTGGTGAATGCAAAAGTCTTTTCAACAATTGACATCAGATCAGGTTATCACCAAATGAAAATCAAGAAGAAGACTCATTTATTTTCATGTTGGAGGACATTCACCCCACCTCCACTAGTTGGGTACATCTTTAACATGACCCATTACATCGATGCTCATTCTTATCATTTTCTTTATTATCTTATATATTAGGCATTCACAATCATTAGAAATTTAGTCTTCTCTTTTCCACTTTTTCCGAGACATTGATTCACGGGGAAACTTAATTAGAGATTTGGACTCGTTATAAAGTGAATTATCAATTATAAAACAACTTTAACAAGCATGGCCAACAGTTTCACAATTTACATAATAAATAACTGCACATATGAGAATAAGAACTCACCCCGGCCATTCCCTTGCCTTTATCTTTTCTTGAGTCGCCATCTTCCCTCCTCTGGATTGTCATGTCCTATACACGTATCACCCTCAAATTACTTCCAATCCCTAAGCATTGACATTAAAATAACCTCAAAGTAGTCCTCTAAATGCCCTAGATTTTACTGCCCTTAATTGTATTTATGTGATACGCTTAACTATATTTTCCTGCATTGATCTATCAAAATCATCTAACTACCATTTATTGGATGCAGAAAAATACGTTCAAGATCCATGTAATTTACACCGGTCATCCCTCTTCTGTTCTCATCTTTAAGTTAAGCTAATTGACATGTCTAACTTCGATTGATGTCTTCAAATTAAGTCGCGTACCAGCGGCCCATCTCATATTAAGTCTTCTAGATGGGTTTCAAGTGACTTAATTGTACCAGAACAGCCCTAATTGAACTAGGTGTTTGCTGCCCTAACATTAAACAATGGATTTTTTTACCAAATCAGTGAAGGGAACATTACTCCCATGCATATTCTTAAAGTAATTGGAGAAAGGGATTCAAAAATCTAAGTATAAAAGTAAAGGAGAGGGGCTTTTGATCCAAGAACATCTTAAGAGTCCTTTTCCAACCTTTGAAACACATAGAAATCCAAAAATATGATTTTGCAATAAAATTGCGAAACGAAATGAGTATTGTTATGAGAATCCATTTCAAAAACTTATCTAGCATAAATCATGAAAAGGAAAGGAAAATCCTAATTAGGGTTTCGCCCTTAGGAATCGAAGCCCCGAATTAACATGAAATTGAAAAGGAATGAAGAGAAAGGAATTACCTTGCTATAAGAAGAAGAATCGTGGAATTTGGAGGTGATTTGTACTAATGGCGAGCATTTGCATTGATCGCCCATCGTCTGCCTGGAGAGCTTCCCGGTGCGTGAAAGAAGAAATGAGGCTCTTGTTTGGGCTTCCATGTACATATGCAGCTGCCGATTATGTTCTTCTTTCCCTTCTTAAAATACCCCTCTATTCACCGCCTCTAGGAGTTACTCAAGGCTAGAATAGGAAGAGCCGGTGACTTTGAACTCGAACAGCCGTTTACTTCATTTGCCCTCATCTCCCACTTATATTCCAGCCGGCCTTATCCTTTAAACCTTAATTAAATGATTAACTTGTAATTAATTTAATAAAGACACTTACATATTTTATTACGACCCTATAATGTACGTTATCATGTTTATTTTTATGGTTGTCGCTTCGACGCACACATTTATAAACATTTAATACTTAAATTATTACATGTCCTCAATTACAACAATCGTCACAGTTACTGCCGATGTGCTTGTTCCATCAGACTGGCTCCCCTGGACCCCTTTGATGTGCAATAGCATAGTTCCCCGTACTTGCCCTACATATCGTACTTGCTTGTACATAAAACAATGTACTTACTATCAGAAACATTGTACATCAAGAGTTATGACATATGTCTGACGATATGACGTCTTATGGCCTTGGTCATCTGTATTATCCGGGATTCACTTCATAATGACCTACGCTACGGATTGACATTATATAAACCTAATTGAAGACTCTTAATGTTGTGTTATTAAGATTTCATTAGGGATCTTATATAAAGGGATATTTTTTCCTTTGATAAACAAGGTGCTTCAAGTCTCATAATAAACTAGCGAAAGACTTGTTGTTACGGTTGTGGATGTAGAACGAGACCTGGCACGCATTGTTACAGTTGCGCGTGCCGACGAGACGCACACATGCTGAAGAAGATGTTGTGGCGAGTGAACACACTGAGGAAGACGATGGCGGACCCGTCTTGAGGAGGAGAGGCCGAAGATACGTCTATGACATGAGTATCTTGTTTTGTAGTTTGTTAGGTTGTATGCTTTACTATTGGCACCTGTACTTTTGTTATCATCTGCACCCCACACGTAATAACGGGTGGTGTTGTACACTTTTTCATTATGTTTGGATGAAACTGTTTTATGGTTGCTCTCTAGAGTTCTCCTCTCAATCTCTCCCTCCTCTTTTTCTCCTCGCCTCCGCTTGCCCTTCCCCTCGTCGAATTCCTCTCCCGGAAATGTATCGTTTGGTCTGACCCTGCCTCACCGCCCGCCCTTAGCCGCCGGTGCATGCCACCGCTCGACGCCCTGCGGTAAACAATCTCCAGACGCGTGTGTCTCCTGCGTTTTCGCTCCGTCCCGCACGTTACTGTCGGCCTCGCATCTGCTCGTGCCCCGCGATAATCGCGATCTCCAGCCACGTACGTCTCCCACGGCTCGGTCCCCCCCCCACCCCGCGCATGCATCCCGTCAGCCCGCAGCGCCTCTGATCCTCCGTCGTCATCATCCCAGCCTCCCTCCCGTCAGCGTCACGCTACTACTATGCCTTAAGCAGCCGCTGGAATGACCACGAACACTCAGTCCACTGGTGATTTCTCTTCGGATGCATCCACCCGGCGCCCTTAGTCGTCGTGTAAAGGCTCGAGAGCAACTTGTTGCCTCCATGCATGCCTCCCTCCTCTCTCTCCACTCCAAGATTGACTCCCTCCAGGCTCCAGGTGTCCACCACCGTCGTTTTCCTCCACGTCCGACTCCTGCTAACCCGTGGACTGCCACTCTCTCCTCGGCGCCGGCCGCCGCCCATTTCCTTCAGGACCACTCCTCCTCCCATTTCGGGCTAGTCCACCCTCTCCCTCGTCATTCCCCTTTTGACGACGTTGACCTGATAGGTTGGATTGTCAAAGTGGAGCAATATTTTAACCTCAACTACACACCGGAGCAGACAAAATGTCTACGACTGTGTTTTGGCCCGGACAACTCGGCTCTCCACTGGGCACGGTGTAACAGCCCATTTTTCAGCAGACAAGTTTTTTGTGTGACACGGCCTGGGACACGGGCGTGTCCCAGGGCGTGTCCTGCGTTCGTCGAGTGTCGGGAGGAACAGTCGACGAGTGGTCGACAAAATTTGGTCGACGATCATTGAGTGCTTAAGACAAGGCCTTGACACGCGGCGTGTCACAGGCATGTCAGCGCGGTCGACGAACTCAGCCCGACGAAGTTGAGCTGGGGCGTGTCGAGTGCCGTGTATGGGCACACGGACTGGGACACGGGCTGACACAGGCCGTGTGAGTCTCGGGTGATTTTGGAATTTTTCAGCCTGACGAACACGGCCACAGACACGGACGTGTCTAAAGGCGTGTCGGGTGACACGGCCCATGACACGATCATGTCACATGGGTGTGTCACTGGATTGGGTAAGTCGGTTGAGCACCGCTTAGGGAACACGGCCATGGACACGGGCGTGTCACAGGCCGTGTCAGGCAAAATTTATGATTTTTGGTGAAATTTGTGGTCATCCATTTCTTCAGCCTGGATCCAAGGCTGAGAGGTCTCCCTGTCTTCTTAAGGCCGAGAATGGGTTGGAGAACTCATTTGGCTTTTGACTTATCTCTTACTACACTTCTAGAGAGAGAGAGAGAAGAAGGAGGAGGAGGAGAGGGGGCTGCTCACCGGTGGAGCTGCGGTTACCGACGAGAGATCCGAGGCCGACGTTGCGTAAGATAAGCTCTTGTGAGTCGTTCGAGCCAGCTTAGAGCTCATGACACAAAAGAGTCTTCAAGGGTAACGACTTTTCTTTCCTAGCCATGTGAAGGCTTCCTTTTTGGCATTTGTTTGTGATCCCCCACCAAAATGGTGGCTGATTTGGGAGTCTTTGGTTTGATTCATAGAATCCCCTTTGTTAGCATATAGATCCGGAAATGGAGTACGAAATAGGCATGTTGTGTGAAGCCCATCTGGACAGGTTGGTCTAGATTGATGATGTTGCATATACGAACCGGAGAAGACTCCGTGATAAACACGTAGTTTATGAGTCGACGGGTTGGACCTGTGAAAGAAAGTAACATGAAGTACTGGAGTGGTAGTCCAGGAAAATACCCGTAGAATGCTCGTGCTGCTTGTGCTATTGGGTTCGACCTGTGAAAGGAAGTAGCAGGAAGTACTGGATTGGAATTCCAGGAAATACCCTTTGTAATGCTTAATGTTCATAGGGCATCCACCTGTGAAGCGAGTAACAGGAAGTACTGGCATGGTCGCTAGGAAAGACCCCTGACATTTGTGATATTTGCGGTGTCCACCTGCGAAGAGAATAGCAGGAAGTACTGGTGTGCCCAGGAAAGACCAGCTAATGTTGTGAGAGAATGGGTGTAAGAGTTATACCCATGCTTAAATGCCAGAACAGGATCGGTGAGACCTACCCGCGCCTTTATTTAGCCGCGAGTACGCCATACTCGGTGATGGCAAGGCGATTCGAGCAACGGGGGGTGGAGGATCCGACCTGCGTTATGTCCGTCCGATGTGAGACCAGAAGGTGCGGTCTGTTGGAGCGCATAGCAAGAGTCTTAGGCCTAAGTGCCGTGATACAATGGGGGGCTACGGCCATCCCGGTTCACTAAGACTATAAAACTCCGGCTGCACGCCATGGAGTAAATGCTCAAGTGAGTTGCCATTGGGCTGTGACCCTGATACGGTGGTGGGCAACTGATTTGCCAGTACACCAAGAATGTGCCCTGAGTGCACGGACCGTTGGGCCGGGTGGCTGACGGTTGTGATGACATGTGTGCGTGAAAACACATTATGAGATATATAGCCATGCTTGTGATATGCTATGCCTGCAGGGAAGATTACCGCTGCCCCGAGAAAGGGGTGGAGTCGTTATAATTTGGTCAGCTGAATGCTGACCGTTGCCTTTGTTTGCCACCGTTGGGGGGATTGTCCGTGTACATGTGCTGGAGAACCGAGCGGGACGCATAAGGGCTGAAGTCCTTACTGCTTTTGTTGCTGCCGCTGCTAGCCCTCGAAGGCTATTGTGAATGTAACTGTTATGTTTTCTTTTGATGTGGCCGGCCTGCGTGCCAATGTTTGGGCCACTGTTTGAAAGTCATGTAAGGCCATAAGGCCAACTATTTATATGTATTTTGTAAGACATTCCTATGATATATAAAATGTGGAGTTTGTATATGTTGGACATTCAAGAGTGGAGTTCAAGTGTACATGATTCCGCTAGAATGCAATGTGTTCGGTGCGCTGCGCTACTCTGGTATCACTCCGTAGCTTCATCGTCTGTTTTGTGGTATATGTTGTGGGGCCCCGGCCGGACCTTCTAGTATATAGTATATGAACGGATGGGGTTGTTACATTTTTGGTATCAGCTGTCTTGGTCTTTCCCTCTCGAAGTCGTGGTCGACTTCTTTTGTGGGGTGGCGAGCACGTGTCTGTGCAAACCACGTTAACACGTTTGAACTCCTGAATGTCCATGATAGGAATGCAAATTTTTGTGTTTGAGGAACCTGTGCGTTCCTATCTTGTTGCTTACTTGTGTACTTTTCCGAATGTAGGCGACGAGTGCGATGACATGGCAGCAGGAACCCCAACACTCGATGGGAAGCATGACATCAACTGTGGTACCAACATCTCCTCCATCGATCGAAATGGCTCGACTGATTGCCGATGTGGTTTTTGCAATGCTCAAGGCTTACCATGAGGGACAGGTTCAACCCTCTGATCCGGTAATGCGTCCCATGCCGGGTAGTGAACTTGAGCAGATGGCAAGGGGAAGTGCCTCAGCTTCGTCGGTGAACGTGTGTTTGAGCCAAGGAGAGGACACAGTTGAGGACTATTTTCATGCATTTGTTGCAATGAGACAACAACCCGAGTTTGTGTTTGAAACCGAGGGATGAAGATCAATCAGTTTTAGTTGGGCTACGTCAGGAACTCCGTTTCTTGTTGATGGGTCCTAAGTTCTTGGGATTCCAACCACTGGTGGAGGCAGCGAGATTGTTGGAAATGGACTTGATGAGAGCCCAGCAGATGCTTGCGACCAGGAAAGTGCGCACTCCAAGGGTTGGGAAGTCTGCTCACCGTAAGAGGCAAAGACTCGAGAAGCGTACTTGTTATGCTTGTGGTCAGGTAGGACACATCGCTCGTGAATGTTGGGATGGTGTTCAGCAGCCAAAGAAGCAATACAAGTGTTATTCGTGGGGTAAAGCATGACAAAGCCCGAGATTGCCGCGTTGGCTCGTAGCGGGCAATAAAGGAGAAGGAAATGTCGACATAATGATGTACATAAATAATTGGGCTTCTCATGTATGGTGGATTATGCATGTGTCTATGTACAGTAAGCCGTTTTGGATGATAGTTCTATGATGGCGTTTATCTTCTATAACTACAATACATGGATGTGTGGGATCAACGTGTTTGTCCGATAGCCGTGAACATGACTAGATTGTTGATGTTTTATGCCATGGGGACATTTGTGCCCAACCTTACCAGGAGTCGTCGACATCTGGTTGAGCAGGAAATCAGAGCGTCTTATTTGGAGACGGGAAAAGCAGTGGTGGAGTCCTCTGCATCCCAGGCGCAATCCTACGTGTTACGAGTGCGCGATAATCGTATTGCTTGCTTTTGTTTGCATCTTGTGTATGTTGCTTGTGTGTGTTGCGTGCACCACAGGCTTTGCGATGATGTAGAACACGCTGACGCAAGCACTGTTTGATACGGATGCTTCATATTCTTTTCTGTCTAGCGAGTTTCTAGCACGGCTTGGGATACCTAGTCGTGTGAAGACAGATAGCGTCAGAGTGGTGTTGCCAAATGACTGTTAGATGCTTGCGGATCAAGCTTGCGATGTGGCGGTCCAAATAGGAAGTCGGGATTTCAGTTTTACTGCATCTGTATTGCCAATATCAGATTCGACGTGATATTTGGTATAGATTGGCTTGCGAAGCAGCATGCCTTGATTGATGTTGTTGTCTGCACTCCAAGTCTTGCGGGCCGTCCGGAAGGGTGCGGAGTGCTACTTCGCCCGGATTCAGGCTGTTGAGCCAAAGACCAGTGTGCGTGATGTTCCGATTGTGTCGGAATTTGCAGATGTGTTTCCCAAGGATCTCCCTGGGCTACCACCCCAGCGTGAGATTGACTTCACGATCGAGTTGGTGTCAGGTGCAAAACCTGTGGCTCGCTCGCCATATTGCGTCGCGCCTAAGGAAATGACAGAGTTGCAAGTCCAATGACAGGGTTATATACGCCCAAGCATGTCTCCTTGGAGCGCCCCTGTGTTTTGTTTGTGACGAGGAAAGACAGTGGCTTGCGGTTATGTATTGATTACCGCAAATTCAATAAGCTGACCGAGAAGCATAAATATCTGATTCCGCGGATGGATGAGCTGTTTGATCAGCTAGTGGGATCATCCGTCTACTCGAAGTTGGACTTGAAATCCGGTTATTACCAATTAAGAATCCTGGAAGAAGACATTCCCAAAACCGAATTTGGAACAAGGTACGGGCACTACGAGTTCACGGTCATGCCATTTGGGCTGTGCAAAGCGCCCTCGGTATTTATGGACTTGATGCACCGAATATTCCGCGAGTACCTGGATTTGTTCGTAATAGTGTTTATTGATGATATCCTGGTGTACTCGAGATCGGAAGCCGATCATGAGAAACATTTGCGGTTGATGTTGACTACATTGAGGCAGAATCAGCTCTATGCCAAGTTCTCGAAGTGCGAGTTTTGGCTATCGTCGGTGGCTTTTCTGGGCCATGTGGTGAGTGGAGCGGGCATAACTATGTATCCAGCGAAGAGAAGGGCCATAGAAGAGTGGCCAGTGTTGTCTTCAGTGGCCGAGGTCAGGAGTTTCCTTGGACTCGCAGGCTACTACCGAAGATTTGTTGAAAACTTCTCGCGGAT
Organism: Platanthera guangdongensis; assembly: GCA_039583875.1. NCBI lineage: Eukaryota > Viridiplantae > Streptophyta > Magnoliopsida > Asparagales > Orchidaceae > Platanthera > Platanthera guangdongensis. The sequence continues at coordinate 195,722,295 of CM077148.1, forward strand.
TGCTTTGCCGCTAACCACGTTGATGCGAAAAGAACAGCAGTTCGTTTGGTCGCCAGAGTGCGCGCGAGCTTTTGAAGAGCTGAAGCTTCGGTTGACCACAGCGCCGGTGTTGTCATCGCCATATGGTACCACTGGATTGGTAATCTACAGTGATGCTTCAGGAAGCGGATTAGGCTGCGTACTTCTGCAAAATGGAAAGGTGATTGCTTATGACTCACGCCAGCTGAAAGTGCACGAGCGGAACTATCCCGTCCATGATCTTGAGTTGGCGGTGGTAATTTTTGCACGAAAGCTGTGTCGACACTATCTTTATGGAGTGAAGGTGGAGATCTATACAGATCATAAGAGCCTAAAGTACCTATTGGAACAAAATGACTTGAACATGCAACAACGAAGGTGGTTGGAGTTCCTTGGGGACTACACTTTCGAGATTCACTATACTCCCGGGAAGGGAAATATCGTCGCGGATGCCTTGAGTCGGTGGACTCCGGCAAGAGCAGCTTGGTTGCAAAGACATGATGAACGTCTCATCCAGGAGCTGAAAGCGTTAGAGATTTCTTGTGTTGACAAGAATTCTATTGTCAATGCATGTTTGAACTGGACGGAGGTGCAATGTGACCTTGCGGACCAAATTCGACGGGCAACGGAGTTGGATGAAGATCTCCTACGTTATGCGAAACCTGGGCTGGAAGGCAAATTCTCCTGGAATGACGGCCTTTTGTGGAAAGAGGGTCGTTTGTGCGTCCCGAATGTGGGTAATTTGCGGGAAGAACTGATGTATGAAGCGCATTATACAAAATATTTCATCCACCCTGGGAGCACGAAGATGTTCAATGATATGAAAAAGCTATTCTGGTGGTCAGGGCTAAAGAGAGATGTGGCTCTTTATGTGGCCAAATGCCAAACATATGCGATGGTCAAGGCGGAATGCCAGAAGCCAAACGGGTATTTGAAGTCGCTGCCGATTCCAGAGTGGAAGTTTGATGATATGTCCATGGATTTCATGCACGGGTTGCCGAGATCTCAGCGAGAGAATGATTCCATCTGGGTGATTGTCGACCGGCTAACGAAAGTAGCACATTCTCTCCCAAACAGGCGGGATGATTCGGTTGAAAGTTTGACAAAATTATATGTTGACCAGATTATGCGGCTTCACGATGTTCCTCGGAGCATCGTCAGTGATCAAGATGGACGGTTCACGTCCAATGATTGGAGGCTAGTTCACCAGCTGTTGGGCACGAAGTTGACATTCAGTACGACCTTTCAATCCCAGACGGATGGCCAAACTGAACGGACCAACAGAACGATGGAGGACATGCTCCAAATGTGCGCCCTCGACTTTGGCAAGAGATGGGAAGAACATCTCTACATGGTGGAGTTTGCTTATAATAACAGCTACCAGGAGAGCATCGGGATGACACCATATGAAGCGCTATATGGAAGGAAGTGTCGTACTCCCTTGGCTTGGGTAGAAGCGGGCGAAGCAAGAGTTTATAAGCGTAATGAAGTCGATGAAGCAAACTCAACCATTCGTGCTATTCGAGAGAAGCTACTCATAGCCTAAGATCGTCAGGCAAAGTACTACAACGCCAAGCACCGGAACGTGGAGTTCGCGGTAGGCGATTGGGTCTACTTGAAGATCAAGCCCTTAAAAGGTGTATCCAGGATTCGACGTTTGAAAAAGTTGAGTCCAAGTTATTTGAGTCCATTTGAAGTGGTTGAGCGAATCGGAGAAGCTGCGTATCGGCTAGCTCTTTCGGCAGACTTGGGTGAACTACATGATGTGTTTCACATCTCGGTGCTTCGGAAGGTCGTGAAAGATCCAGCTCAAGTGATCACGGGTGATCGTGTGCCGGTGGAGTATGGGCTAACAACGAGGGTTAGACCCATTCAGATCGAGGATCGAGCCGAGAAACAATTGCGGAACAAGATGGTCGGGATGGTGAAAGTCCGATGGGACAACTACGGCCGTGAGGAGCTTACATGGGAGAGAGATCAAACCATGCGAGCAGAGTTTCCCGAGCTATTTTTGTAGCGTGACACTTTTATTGTAACATAAACGTTTCATGTTATAAACAATTTTGGTTGTTGGTTGCCTTCCTGTATACAAATTTCGAGGACGAAATTTCTTGTAGGAGGGGAAAGTTGTAATAGCCCATTTTTCAGCAGGCAAGTTTTTGGGGTGACACGGCCTAGGACACGGGCGTGTCCCAGGGCGTGTCCTGCGTTCGTCGAGTGTTGGGAGGAACAGTCGACGAGTGGTCGACAAAATTTGGTCGACGATCGTTGAGTGCTTAGGACACGGCCTGTGACACGGGCGTATCACAGGTCGTGTCAGCGCGGTCGACGAACTCAGCCCGATGAAGTTGAGCTGGGGCGTGTCGAGTGCCGTGTATGGGCACACGGCCTAGGACACGGCCGTGTCACAGGCCGTGTGAGTCTCGGGTGATTTTGGGATTTTTCAGCATGACAAACACGGACACAGACACGGGCGTGTCTGAAGGCGTGTCGGGTGACACGGCCCATGACACGGGCATGTCACATGGGCGTGTCATTGGATTGGGTAAGTCGGTTGAGCACCGCTTAGGGAACACGGCCATGGACACGAGCGTGTCACAGGCCGTGTCAGACAAAATTTATGATTTTTGGTGAAATCGTGGCCATCCATTTCTTCAGCCTGGATCCAAGGGCTGAGAGGTCTCCTTGTCTTCTTAAGGCCGAGAATGGGTTGGAGAAACTCATTTGACTTTTTTACTTTCTCTTACTACACTTCTAGAGAGAGAAAGAGAGAGGAAGAAGGAGGAGGAGGAGAGGGGGTTGCTCACCGGTGGTGCTGCAGTTTACCGACGAGAGATCCGAGACCGACGTTGCGGAGGAAAATCTCTTGTGAGTCGTTCGAGCCAGCTTAGAGCTCATGACACCAAAGAGGTCTTCAAGGGTAACGACTTTTCTTCCTAGCCATGTGAAGGCTTCCTTTTTTGGCATATGTTTGTGATTCCCCCACCAAAAAGTGGCTAATTTTGAGAGTCTTTGGGTTGATTCATAGAATCCCCTTTGTTAGCATATAGATCCGAAAATGGAGTACGGAATAGGCATGCTGTGTGAAGCCCATCTGGACTGGTTGGTCTGGATTGGTGATGTTGTATATACGAACCGGAGAAGACTCCGTGATAAACGCGTAGTTTAGGAGTCGACGGGTTGGACCTGTGAAAGAAAGTAGCAGGAAGTACTGGAGTGGTAGTCCAGGAAAATACCCGTAGAATGCTTGTGCTGCTTGTGCTATTGGGTTCGACCTGTGAAAGGAAGTAGCAGGAAGTACTGGATTGGAATTCCATGAAATACCCTTTGTAATGCTTAATGTTCATAGGACGTCCGCCTGTTGTAACGGTCCAGGCCCAACCCATGGGAACCCGCTGGACCGCCGGCCTACCAGAGTCCAGACCCGGGCCCACTCCTGGTAGTCAGCCTATCACATTCAAGCCTGCAGGCCATGCACCCCAACCCCTCTCCTGCCTGTTTATCAGCACGGTAGGTTGTTGCCACTAGGTCTCGAACCCAGGACCTTGATAAGAGAGCTTTCCACCACTCCCTCATCACCAACTGAGCTCCTATGGAGGCCGATCTCTCCCCTTGGTCACCTGCTCCTGTGACCAACCACCACCAACGTTGGCCGCCTTGGAGACCACCTGCAACGACTCCTATGCCGCGACCGCCGTTTGGTGGGAAATCTTGCCCATCGGCCCTTCAATGCCTTTCGAACAATGATTGTAATGAGCTTCGCAACAAAGGCCTATGTTTTCAGTGTCATCAACCCTACTCCCCAACCATGAATGCTTCGTGAAGAAGTTCCTCGCCATCATCAACGACGTCAAACCTGAGTTTACCCTGGCCGACTTTGGGCCCCTGGAGCTTTCAGCAGAGGATACCCCTTTGGATCCCACCACGACCATGGTCCACCGCCTGGAGTTATCCTGTGCCTTGGCGGGGGGGGGGGGGGATCTCCGACCAGCAGACCATGCAACTCTCAAGCACGCTGCGGGATTACCCGATCATCATCATGGTGGACAGCGACACAAGCCACAACCTCATCTCTGAGCGTTTGGTGCAGCAGCTCCATCTTCCCTCGGTTGCCTCCTCGGATTTTGTGATCCGCCTTGGCGATGGGCGACGCCGATCGACTCAGAGTCGTTGCACTGTCGTGTCTCTCTTCGTAGGGTCTTGTTCCGTGATCGTGGACTTCCACACATTTGGCCTAAGCGACATCGACGTCATTTTGGAGGTGTCTTGGCTCCATACGCTCGGCGATGTATGCGTCAATTGGGCGACTATGGTTATGTAGTTCCTCCATGGGGGTCGGCCATGTCGCCTAGACGGTGACTCTGCTCTCCCCCGTTCTCCGGTCTCCCTATGCACAATCCAGCGGACCACGGACGTCAGCCTCTCCGCGGGGCTGTGGCCCCTCTTGGGCCCGTCCGATGTGCCTTTCCCTTCCCCGACGGACCTCCTAGAGCTTCCAACTGCGCTCACCGACGTCATCCAGCCTCCGGCAGTACTGCCACCACCACGGCCGACCGACCGTGCAAATTACCTCCAGCCTAGGACCACAGCTGTCTCAGTGTAGCCGTTCCGTTCTAACCATGGGTGGAAGGATGAGCTCGAGCCTCTGGTGTCGGGGATGTTGATGGAGGGCCTTACCGTTTTAATGCGAGCCCATTTTCTAGCTCAGTTCTTCTGGTTCGAAAAAAAGACGACAATTAGTGTCATACTACCCAGCCGAGATACTTGATCATCGATATCACCTTAAGGGGGACTTTGGTTCGCGGGAGGCCCTTGTTGTTGGGTTTTACCGTCCGGAGTCTGAAGCCACGTGGCTGCTCCGGGATGACTTCTATCGCCAGTCCTCCTACTACTGCCTTGAGGACGACTTATTTTCCAAACGACGACATTGTCACTGTTGTGCATGCCGACGAGACGCGCCCATGCCGACAAGACGTCGTGGCGAGTCTACACGTTGAGGAAGACGATGACGGGCCCGTCTGGAAGAGGAGAGACCGAAGGCGCCTATGACATGATTATCTTATTTGTATTTTATTATGTTGTTTTCTTTACTATTGATACTCGTACTTTTGTTATCCGCACCCCACACTTATAAGGGGTTGTGTTGTACTCTTTTTCATTATCTTTGGATGAAAGTGTTTTAGGGTTGCTTCCTAGAGTTCTCCTCTCAATCTCTCCCTCCTCTTTCTCCCCTCGCCCCCGTCGGCTCTTCCCCTCGCTGGATTCCTCCCCCGGGAACGTATCATATGTCATAACTCAAAAGTGTACTTGCACGTTAGAAATAGCGTGCATCTTTATCATATAAGGGAATATGCATATTGAGGTACACCAAGCTTTTATTTTTGGCCACACGATTGATCCTGTCCATCTATCCCCCGTTGCCGTGTCAACAAATGCTTGCCTGCTAACTCGTGCAACAATAATTAGGGCATACCTCCCGCAGCTTTCCTTATCCAAAAGCCACTCTTGCTCTTCTCCTGCTCCCCCTCTCCTCCAGTAATCTTCTCGTGATACACCACACCGACGAAGACAAAGGAGTTCGCCTCCGACGAATACGCCGCCGAGGAAGTCGTTGTCGTTGATGCTGACAAATACGCTGCCGTTGTTGAAGAAGACTGCAGTCGAGGAAAAGGAGAAGGTCGCCGCCAACGCAACATGAAAACATACTTCTGATTCCTTTTTTCTCCTCCTCTTAGAAATACCACCCGCTTAGTCGAAAATCTGCTCGGAAACCACCGCCAGTCATTTTTCTGTTGCTGAAGAAATTCACGGGGCAGTGCAATAGCAGGTACAAAAGTTGATCTGATTTTTTCCTTATGGAGTTATAGCTCCAGGATTTCATTTTTCTGGTTTATCATTCTTCCTCTCATGTTGTTTAGATTCTCTTCCAAGGATGAAATCATATTACACTGAAGTGCTTGGGGAAGATTCTTAATTAGTGTTCCTTACTCTCTTTTTTTCTGCTACTCTCTCTCCCTTCCTCCAGAGTTCAAATGCATTGAGAATGCAGTTTTCGTTCCAATTGTGACTGCATTGTGAATGCAAATTTCTTTACGATTACAGGAATAAAACAAAGTAGGCTGCAAATTCAGATGCATACATTTGTCGGGTAAGATTTTATTTCAGCTTCTTTTGTTTCCGATTCAGTTTTAAAGTATGTAGAGTTATTTCTACATAAAATAATTTTTTATTGTCATTCGTTTAGATTTGTAAATATCAATAATTTCTTTCTCATCTCTTTATTTGTTTCCCAATTGAAGCGCGCTCTTCAAGCCCTAAAATCAATAATTTCTTTGTCAAATCACTTCTACTCAGATGAGTTTGATTTCATTTCTTATTGCAGGAGTACCAGTTTCTTGCCTCGCCAAATATGCTTGCAGGCACAGTCCGTTGGCTTGCGGCGAAGTCCGCTTGGATGCGAGTGTAGCCCGCGCGCCGCATCGAGCACGGGCGACGCCCGCTTGAATGTGGGCTTCGCCCTTGCTTGATGCTCCGAGCGGCCTTCGATCGCATAAAAGTGGGCTTCCCCCGCATCCACGCAATCCATCTGCTCGGCGCCGCACCCGCCACTCGCGCCCCTAGAGCACTATGATTGTTGATTCAGGGGGTTGCGAGTGGCGGGTGCGGCGCCGATCAGATGGATTGCGTGGAAGCGGTCGAAGCCCCCTTCTATGCGGTCGAAGGCCGCCTAGATGTGGCCGAAGGCCGCTCGAGAGTATCAAACACATGCGTAACCCGTGCGAAGATGCTCGTGTGTGTGAGTGTGTGTGTATATATAGACACACACGAGTGATAGTGCACGGGGGGCCCCGCGTGACAGTACCCGGTCTGCGGCGGCGGGCTTCGCCCGCCCCGCGCGACAGTACCCGTCCGTGGCGGGCTTTTTTAAATTTTTTTTATTTATTCTAGTATAATTTATTAAATAATCAAAATATAATCAGAAAATTTTAAAAAATAATTAAAATAGAAATAGAAAATTTTAATTTTTCTCCCGATCTTGCACTGCCGCCGGCGACCCCGTCGGTGGGCGCAGGGCAGGCGGGCGGTGGCTTTGTCGCCGGCGGTAGCCCTAATTTTTGTTTTTTGTCGGGACTATAATGACCGATCGGGAATTCCGCCGTCGGCGACCTGCCCGGCCCCCACCGGTTGTGATTTACGAACTGGTTCTAACCTAGGTTTCAAATGTCCAAAGAAATATTTTTTTTGTAATATATATATATATATATATGTATTACTATTTTAAAAAGAAATATAAGACCTGCAAATAGCAATGAATTAAAAATTCATTGAATTAATTTAGATCGCCAGATCAAGAAGATCTGGCCTGATATAAATTTTTTTGGCAAAATACATAAATCAGTCCCTAATGTTTTGGGTTAAATTGAAATTGGTCCCAAAAGTTTCAAAAAGTTGAAATCGGTCCCTAACTTTTATAAGTTACTCTAAATTAGTCCCATTTAACTTTTCCATCCAATTTTTAACGGACTTTGTTGATTAGGAGGCCGACTAGGAAATACTATTAATTCTTATTTCTTAATTTTCCTCTTCGTGGAGCAGCGATGTCTCCTTGAGCGGCCGGTCTTCTTCCTCACCTCTCTGGCCGAACCTGAAGCAGTGAGGCAGCGATTACCTCACAGAGCGAAGAACACTCCTTGCCATCTCCGTCCAAGGTCGGAGATGAGATCTCTCCGACCTGAACGCGAGCGGCTCCTCCTGCCACGACGACTGATCCCGCGAAATGGCCCAAATATTCACGAGCAGGGCCGCCCCCTTCGAAAAATTAAGAAATAAGAATTAATAGTATTTCCTAGTCAGCCTCCTAGTCAGCAAAATCCGTTAAAAATTGGATGAAAAAGTTGGGACCGATTTAGAGTAACTTATAAAAGTTGGGGACCGATTTCAACTTTTTGAAACTTTTTAGGGACCAATTCGCATCAATTAACCCAAAATTATCATCGCCATTAGGGACCCCTGATTTATGCCAATTTTCCATAATTCTCAACTCGTTATGCCTACCTCATTCCCAATCAAGCCCACGATCTCTGCCAAAACACAACACTCCTCACAACTACGCCTTGCTTTCGCTCGCCTCTGTCGCTCCAGAAAATTGAGAATCAGCTTGATTCAATTTATGCCGATCTCCCCCCAGCTCCAATTCCTACTCAATCTAGACGAACAGAGCCAATCCCACTCACGCCAGAACTCATACATACAAAATTCCTCGTCTGAGCCTCATTCCTTCTTCTTCCCTGACTGCCCATTACTTTATTCGAGAGGAAAGGATTCTTCTGCTCCACCGACCTCCTTCCTCCTTGCCCCACTGGAGGGCGACACAAAGACGCCTTGCTCGCTCGCCTCTGTCGCTCCCGCTCAGCCGATCTCCCCTCCTTACTCCAGACGATCCCACTCACCCAGGTCTGCCCCCCTTCTTCCCTGACATTACTTTATTCTTCTTCTGCTCACCGACCTCCTCCTCCTTGCCCCAGAGGGCGACACAAAGGAGCGACATTACCGATTTTTACATCCTCCTCGCTCTAGACGGTGTCTACATCCTCCTCGCTCCAGACGGTGACACAGACGAGCGATGCAGACCACGAACCTCTTTCCACCTCGGTCCAGATGACGACACAGGAACAATCTAGGTAACTCCCCCTTTCTTCCCCTTTGTTGATTTTTGGATTGGAGGAAATCCAGATGCTGCAAAAGGATCGGCCCTGTTTTTCTTTTCAAATCTGGAGTTCCAGATTTTTGAGACCTTTCTCCTGCTGTTCCGACTCTATTAATGATTCTTCCCCTGGCCATCGGTTTATCAGGAACTAATGTCTGAACCATCTACGCCAGAGATTGGCATGATATAGCTCTATACCCAACATAAGGTTTTTGACAGAAGGGTATAAGAGTCAATATCACGGCTATTTTTTCCTTGTATACTGGGTGCTTCAACCATCATAATTCTCACTAGAGAGTAGTGAAAGACCATATGCCATAACTCTGAAGGGTACACAAAGTGGGTATATACTATGAAAATTTCTCATCTATTGAGTATAATTAGTTTCTCTATGCTATCCTAAATTCTTTTTTGTTTTAGCCATGATATGGTACATATTGATTATAACCGTTGGCTTCCTTGTACTAGCCTTCTGTGAACCTTCCATGTCTTGTGGAGGTGGAAAGATTGAATTGGATTTCTTACCATAAATTTACTTGGTGTTTCCTATGGAGAGAGCGCTATAATTGTTTAAAATTTCAACTCTCTTTGTTTTTTTTAACTTTGGAGGTTTCTCCAGTCAATCCTCAAACCTAACGCACTGTCTGCTTAGGAGATGGCAAGTAGAGGAGGGGAAGAAGAAGAAGAGGGAGAAGACCATAGAAATCCTTTCCTCTCGATCGGAAGTAGCAAGGCTTCCTCTTCAAAACTACAATTCAGGTTTGGGCAGCCATCTAGCATGAGTTGTGATTTTTCATTTTTTTTATTTTGGATGTTTACACTTATGAACATTTGGTGGGGTTGAAGGAATGATATTTCCACGGCTCTTTGGGATGAGAAGAAGGGAATGGGAGAGATCGTAGAGAAGAAAGGTAGCATGTGGTCAACCACCGGGATTATTAGAAATGGAAAGCTCTATTGCAGCATCGAGGAAATTTTGTATGTATGAGTTCATTTTAGTATTATGAAGTAATGTCCAAATAATGATAGTTCTAGCTTTTATTTTGCTCACTGAGTACTGTTATGACATGAATAGATCTCATATTAAGGCTCCGTTCATTCAAATGGAATTGAGAGATGAGAATTGAAAATTAACTTAATTTTAGTTCTTGTAGGAATTGGAATTGAGCCAATTTCAATCCTGTTATTCAGCTGCAGAAATGAGTTTTGTCACAGGAGTTGAAATCGGCAATCCCGTTGTTCGGCTTCAAGCAAAAATTCAGTGACATAAATTGAATCAAGTAACTGCATTCCCAATGTTTCTGGCAATAAAAAATGAAACTTAAAGTGATTCCACTACATAATTTTAAGAAGCAAATATCATGAAAAAATTCTCACTGGATATCAAAATACATAATAAAAAAACCCAAAATTCATGATCACATTTCTAAAAGTGATTACCTCTTCACTCAGAAGTACAAAGGGTTATTTTTCAATTTCTAGGCATAAGGGCCAGATCAGAAACTCTAACCATCATGACAACTGTTGAAGACAGGAAAATCCTAACTCCAAATGGTTGGACCTGGGGGTAGCCTAAGGTTACTGATCCTGCAACCGAACGTGACAATTCGGATGGGTAGAGGTAGAGAGAGATGTCTACAAGCACACCACAGGTGCTTCAACATGGAGGTCCCATCACGTACCCGGAAGTTATGAAAAACTTTCCCTCTGCAACCAAAAGGCTGAGCGAGGTGCGAGAAGGCACAGACTTGGCGAGTATGGAACTTGAGGGGATCTCAACGTGTCATTTCTAGTACCTCTGGGGTCTTATTTATAGACAAATCCTGGTGGGAGGTATGTATGCGAGAATACCCTTGGGGTCCCTGGATACTCTCCCATAATGGCGAGTTGCAAGGGGAACTCGCCCATAATGACGAGTTGCAAGTGGAACTCGCCCATAATGGCGAGTTGCAGGGGGTACTGGCCCATAATGGCGAGTTGCAAGGAGTACTCGCCCATAATGGCGAGTTGCAAGGGATACTCGCCCATAATGGCGAATTGCAAGGGGTACTCGCCCATAATGGCGAGTTGCAAGGGGTACTCGCCATAATGGCGAGTTGCTATGAGTACTCGCCTTTGACAATTACCTGTCACTGTTCTCTTCCTTGAGGATGCCGAGCACTCTTCTGACGAGGTCTGCGAATAGCCGTCAGGCTGCCAAACTGAATGGTTTGTGAATACCCGTCTCCTTAAACATTTTTGATCTCAACAAATTACGAGTCATACAACAACAATAATAATTGATTTGGCGGGGATAAAAGAAAATACTTTACTGAAAATTATATTGAAGAAAAAAAATAAAATTTGTGATTTTACTGACCTGAATCTTTTCAGGATCAGTAAGCAGCAACGGACTGTATGGTGATTTCCCTCTCCCGCTCAAGATCCGTGGAGCCCATCTTTCCACTAACGCGCCCCTTCCTCATATCTTGGGTATCCTACTGGTCTAGAAAAGAATCCTCTCGGTAAGCGCCGACTTCCAGGGTCGATGTGGGCCAAAATCCCGAGGTTCTTCACCGTATCCAAGATCTCTTTCCATCAAGCCTCCTCCTTCGGGCGAGCCAAGTTCGTTGTTGATAATGCCTACCCGCCGCCGAAGGCTACCTCATCGAAGAAAAAGAACGTGATGGAAGAGGAACTAAAGGCTTGTGTGAAAGACAAGGCAGGTGGGAGGGAAGAATCCTGAATTCTGGCCTATTTTAGTCTGAATTGGCGGGTGGGGGGATAGCCTATTTTCAATTCCAAGGAAATGGGCTAAAATTCCAAGTCTGTCCTCCTTATTGGGTGGGCCAACAATGAAATTGAATTTAAAACCCCAATTCCAATTCCCACCCCAATTCCCTCCAAACTAATGTGGCTTAAGAGATTTTACTAAATCCCGGAGCACTCCATTTTTCACCTTCTCAGTTTTCACCATTTATAGACCTGTGAAATTTGCCAACTCTACCTTGCCTTAAGCACTGTTTGGAAGAGTGATAGAAAAGAGGTGGCAGTTATGAATGTAGTTATGACAATTGCAGGCAACATTGGGTAGGTGCGACCACGTATGTGATTTTCTATAAAAATGTGTTTTAGGCCAAAATGCCACCACAGTCATGCAGATGTGGTCAATATTTAGTGGTCGACTGGTCGTTAATGTCTAGAACCCCGAATGTGGAATTCAAGCTAAAAAATCAGTCACAGAAAGTTCATGTAAATCATCACCATTGTGTTTATTTTACGCCACCGATCGCGGCCCGCTTCTCGGGGCGTTATTATGCTCGCAGGCGCAAGGAGACGACGAGCAACGAAGGGGCTCAACCATCCGGTTCAGCCCCCACTCAGTAGAACCGGCCAGCCAAGGGCTGAACCAGCCGGTTCAGCCCTATGTGGAGGGGGCGGCCGGCTCCCTCCTTGGCCCGGGTATTTATACCCGGGGATGTCATCTTTTGGGGGCAAGCAATTAACCCTAAGGTATTTCTCCTTCTTCCTCTAAACCCTAGCCTCCTTCCTTCTTCTCTCTAGTTTTCTCTCTCTCTCTCTATTAGTTCCTATCATTCTCCGACGATGGTCACCACTCGCACGCAAGAGGTCACCCGTTTGGAGACCTTGGAGGAGAACTATGGTGGATTGATGGATTCGGTAGCCGCAATCGAGCAAGAGATGCGCACATCTACACAGCGGTTGGAGGTGCGCATAGACGTGTGTATGGAGCAGCTTAAAGCATTATTGAAGAGAAAAAGCGCGAGCGACGAAGAACCGATCGACGGAAGATCCGATCGGTCCGCAGAAGCATCCGGAATGCCCGATCCGGGGCGTTTGGGCACGAGAGCATCGGGCTTTTGCGGAAACGGCGGCATCGACCTCTTCCGACCCTGGGGGACCACCGGCGAAGGCCACGGAGCAGCGACATGGTCGGCGGCTGCAACGAGGGGGGGGGGGGGGTGTCGGGCCCAGTTTTGCTGGGCCCGCGAGCATTGGAGCACCCGGACTGGGCGGGAACATAGGCGTCGGGTTCTCCCGACCCTGGGGGACCACCGACGAAGGCAGGGAAGCAGCGACGTGGCCGGCGACAGCAACAGGGGGCGGCGGGCCCAGTTTTGCTGGGCCGGCTAAGTGCGGGCTGGCCAGACATCCAGGAGACGGCTCCGGTATTGCTGGACCAGTGGATTGCGGGCGGCAGCCGTGGCTACAAGCTGATGGAGGGCAGGGGGCTGCTGTGCGGGCTCCAGGAGGTGCAGCGGGGCTTCTTCCTCACCCGCGAGGAGGCATTCTTCCCGGCGGGTTTGGAGGCCACGTTCCGTGGGCCGGGCAACACGTTCCTCATCAGGGTCAGCCACCTCATGGCTACCCGGGTGGACACGATGGGCATGTGGGACGACAGAATGGGCAAGGACAGCGCTGGCATGGGTAGGCTGGGCCGCGTGCATACATGCCACCGAAATTGACACGTATGAACTTCCCCAAATTCAAAGGGGGGGGGGATGCTTTGGAGTGGGTTCATAAGGTGGAGTTGTTCTTCAGCTATCAAGAGGTCCCGGAGGGGCAATGGGTGTAACTAGCGTCGTTCCATCTGGAAGACGACGCATTTCAGTGGACTCAGTGGTTCCTAAGAGGTAGAGATTATGTACCATGGACTGCTTTTGTGGAGGGGTCCACGGCTCGGTTCGGGCCACTGAAGTATGAGGACTTTGAGGCGCTGCTGCAGAAGTTACAACAGAAGGGGACAATGACTGAGTACCAGACGGAGATCCAGAAGTTGACCAACCGGATACACTTGGAAGAGAAGTCACTACTGAGTTGTTTTGTGTCGGGCTTGAAGGAGCATTTGCGGGATGAGGTTCATGCTTATATGCCACGGAGCTTGAATCACGCTATCACCCTAGTGCGCATTCAGGAGGAGCGATTCAACCGGCAGCGGTCTCGAACCACGGGGAAGCCTCTTCCCACACCCGCCATGGCCAGGAGAGAGCCACATGCGGTTGCCAAGCCTACGGTGACTAGTTTGTCATGGGGCGAACTCCAGGCCCGCAAGGAGAAGGGTCTCTGCTTCAACTGTGACGAGAAGTTTGTGCCCGAGCATAAATGTCAGAAACTACAGGTTTTCATGCTGCATGAAGAAGTGGCCGACGAGTCTTCGCCCGAGGTAGCAGTCGAGGAGGCGCTATTGGAGGAGGATATGGATGTGACGACGTTTGGGGTCTCCATCCAGGCCATGGAAGAGTGCAATCCGCCCCTCATGCGGGTTGCCGGACGGGTTAGACAGGAGAAAGTGACGATATTAGTGGACAATGGGAGCACCCACAATTTCATTCATCCGGCCGTTGCTCAGCGGGTTGGGCATGACATTGATAGGGGAGCTGCATTCCAGGTTATGGTGGCTGACGGCTGCAAGCTGCAGTGCGAAGGGATCATGAAGGGAGTGGAGTTTCAGATTCAGGGATACATTGGGAGCACGAATGTATACCTTCTACCCATTCGGGGATCATACATGGTACTCGGAGTTCAGTGGCTGTAGCAGCTGAAGCGGGTCACTTTTGATTGGGAGCTCATGACGATGGAGTTCTTGCAGCATGGCCGACAGTTCTGTTTGAAGGGTCTCACAGTTTCTCCAGTAAAGGAAGTCTCTCTTCGGAGCATGCAGCAGCTCGGAGAGGAAGGGAGCTTGATGACAGTCCTTTTGGGGGTGCGGTCTGATGAGGCCGGGTCGTCTGAGGTATCCATACAGTTGCAGTCCTTAGTCGAGTAGTATTCTGACGTCTTTCAGGAGCCACGTACACTACCGCCATCGCGGTTTCGGGATCACCAGATTGTACTCGAGGCCGGAGCGGAGCCTACCTATATCCGGCCTTACCTATATCCACACATGCAGAAGGCAGAGATCGAGCGCAGCGTCCGGGAGATGCTCGACGTCGGGATCATCCGACCTAACACGAGCTCCTTTTCGGCCCCGATTATTCTTGTCAAGAAAAAGGATGGCTCGTGGCGATTATGCCGACTACCGGGCTCTGAACGACATCACTTTGAAAGACAAGTTTCCAATTTCATTGGTTGGAGAGCTCTTGGATGAGCTACACGGGGCGACTTTATTCACAAAGCTTGACCTACGGTCGGGTTACTACCAGATCCTTATGCGGGAAGAGGACGTCCATAAGACGGCTTTCAGGACCCACGACGACCACTACGCGTTTCTGGTGATGGTCAACAGGCTGACTGGCGAGCCCTCCACCTTCCAAGCCAATATGAACGAGATCTTTCGCCCACTACTTCGCCTTTTTGTGCTAATTTTTTTTGATGACATCTTGATATACAGTGCTAATTGGGAAGATCATTTGTGCCATGTTGAACAGGTCTTTTCTATTCTACGCAAGAATCAGATTTATGCTAAGCGCTCCAAGTGTTCTTTTGGGCAGGAGTAGGTCAAGTACATGGGCCACTTGGTCTCGGCTGAAGGGGTCAAAGCTGACCCTCGGAAGATTGAGAGCATGGTTTCTTGGCCGCGACCCCAGACTGTTCGGGCTCTGCGGGGATTCTTGGCCCTCACTGGCTACTACTGACGGTTTGTGCGGGATTATGGGAAAATTGCTCGACCACTGACCCATCTACTGCAGAAGGATGCCTTCTCGTGGCAGGATGATGATGCGACGGCTTTTCAGGCGCTCAAACAGGCGGTGACGACCACCACAATGTTAGCCCTCCCGGATTTCACTAAGGAGTTCGTTGTGGAGACGGACGCCTCAGGGGTGTGGTTGGGTGCAGTATTGATGCCGGCGGGCCGCCCACTGGCTTTTTATAATAAGGCGTTGACGCCTAAGACGTTGGGACTGTCCACGTATGAAAAAGAGTTGTTGGCAGTGGTTCAGGCAGTAGCCCTTTGGCGGCCATATCTTTTGGGGCGGTACTTCAAGATTCGTACGGATCACCAAAGTTTGAAGCATTTGTTGGATCCGCGAGTCTCCTCTCCTCTTCAGCAAAAGTCGGTCACCAAATTTTTGGGCTACGATTATGAGATCGTTTACCGCCAGGGCAAGGAGAATGTGGTGGCGGACGCCTTGCCCCGCCTACCTGATGGTGCACTCACCCATATTTCGGGGCCGGTCCTCGACTCGTTCGATGACATACATGAGGTCTTGCGGGATCCCTCTCTACGCGCCCTCGCGGAGGCCCTCCAGCGTGGGGAGCCTGTGACACCCGGTTATCATCTACAGAGTGGGAGACTACATTACCACAGCAGAGTAGTCATACCTCCAGGCTCTGCATGGACGACAGTTATGCTCCACGAGTTTCATTCCTCTCCAGTGGGGGGTCATGCAGGAGTGCTCCGTACCCTCCAAAGGGCGAGAGCAAATGTATTTTGGCCAGGGATCCGCCGGGATGTGCAGCAGTTTGTACGACAGTGTGCGACATGTCAGCGACAGAAGTACGAGACCACCACACCTGCCGGGTTGCTCCACCCACTTGAGATTCCGCAGCACATCTGGGATACTGTGTCGATGGATTTTATTGATGGATTGCCCAAGTCTCAGAGCAAGTCGGTCATTCTGGTGGTGGTCGACAAGCTCTCCAAGTATGATCACTTCCTCGCTCTCAGTCACCCTTATACGGCGGAGTCGGTCGCCGAACTCTTTACTCGGGAAGTCGTCCGCTTGCACGGCCTCCCACGCGCCATCATTTCTGATCATGATCCCACTTTTGTGAGCCAGTTCTGGCGAGAGCTTTTCAGGCTTCAAGGGACTTGCTTGAGTTTCAGCACCCCAAATCACCCCCAGACCGACGGCCAAACGGATGTTCTTAATCGCAGCGTGGAGACATACCTCCGGTGTTTCGTCATGGACGAGCCTCGGACTTGGACCAGTTGGCTACACTGGGCCGAGTATTGTTACAACACTGATTACCACTCCGCCAGCAAGATGACGCCATTTGAGGTGGTTTACGACCGCTCACCACCTTCTTTGAGCAGTTATGAGCCGGGCAGCACGGCGTTACCGACGGTTGATCGGGCCCTCCGCGACCGCGACCGCACCTTAGTGACATTGTGGGCGAATTTCGCCTTGCCCAGAATCGCATGAAGGCCCAGGCGGACAAGCACCGCAAGGAGAGGGAGTTTGCCGTGGGTGATGAAGTATTCCTCAAGCTCCAACCCTACCGACAGCTCTCAGTGGCCCCTTTCGTGTTCTCAAAAGGGTGGGGTCGATCGCTTACACGTTAGAGCTTCCCGCGGGCTCCCGGATCCATCCGACATTTCATGTCTCTTTGCTCAAGAAGAAGATTGGTGACAGTGCCCAACCGAGCCCTTTCTTGCCGGAAGCTACCGTTGCAGGCGAACTTCGGCCGATGCCGGAGAACGTTCTATTACTCAGGTGGAAGCAACGGGGCGCCGAGTTTCGGGCCGAACTCTTGGTCAAGTGGAAACACTTCTCGGGCACATAACTCCTGGGTTGATCTGTTGGACTTCAAGGAGCTGTACCCAGATTTTCATCTTGAGGACAAGCTGGGTCTTGATGGGGAGGGGAATGTTACGCCCCCGACCGCGGCCCGCTTCTCGGGGCGTTATTATGCTCGCAGGCGCAAGGAGACGACGAGCAACGAAAGGGCTGAACCATCCGGTTCAGCCCCCACTCAATAGAACTGGCCGGCCAGTGCTGAACCAACCAGTTCAGCCCTATGTGGAGGGGCCGGCCGGCTCCCTCCTTGGCCCGGGTATTTATACCCTGGGATGTCATCTTTTGGGGGCAAGCAATTAACCCTAAGGTTTTCTCCTTCTTCCCCTAAATCCTAGCCTCCTTCCTTCTTCTCTCTAGTTTTCTTCCTCTCTCTCTCTCACTCTAATAATTCCTATCAGTTTACAATCACAATTTCACACCTCCACTGCTCAAACCTCACAATAGTCCCAAACGGAACCTTAGTTCAAATACTACTTTGATTTATTAGTTGATCTGCAGGGTTACAGGCATGCAACAATTACTAGAAGCCATAATCCTAACAATCAGAATGTGTTTGAAAACATTTTTTAGGCATTCTTTCGTGTTCTATTCCGAATAATGCGAGTTTGTAGAATTCCTCTTGATTAATCTGTGATAATCTTATCTGATTTTATTTCAGATTTTTAGCTGAAAGAGGAGCTTTACATGTGATCTTAAGTGATGGTAATTCCCTTACTGTTGGAGATTTATATAAGAAGATTGCACAAGAGAAATATGGGTGTAGCTGGGAGGCATTTGAGGCTTACAGGCACTTGAAGACACTGGGTTACATAATTGGGCGCCATGGAATCCCTTGGACCATGAAGAAGAACAATAGATTTGATTCCAATTCATCGCAAACCACATCAAACCCTAATCAAACATTGGATCCAGACGAGGAATATGGAATTTCGATTTTGTTGGAAGGGATGCTAATTGATGATCTGAAACTAACTTTTGATGTTTATTTACCCAACAGCAAGTTCAGAAAATCATCTCCCGGTGATTCTTCCTTTCTTCTGTGTGTTCTCAGGTATGTCAACTCTGGATTAAGGCTCTATTTGTTTGGGCGTTTCGCTGCTCCGTTTTGGGCAAACGCCGCCGAAAGGAGGGTAAACAAATGAACCTCCGGCAGCGTTTGCTCCGTTTCCACCCGCCCGCCTTGAGAAACGCGCAAAAAAGCTCCGTTTGGAGCAGCCACCTCCCACCTCCATTTCGAACACTCCGTTTCCACCCGCCGGATCGACCCGCCACCGCCGAAACAAATGAAGCCTAAGTTTATATCTTAATGGAGTTATTATCATTGTTTTGTAATAGTTCCAGAACTCAGACAAGTTTGATAAAAGATTAGGCTCCGTTTGGCACGACGGCGGCGGTTGTGAACGCAATGGTTATGAATGGTTATGAACGGTCGTTCGTGAATGTCTGATCTCACCTAAGAAACTTCATCCATTTTTATGTTCAAAACTAATTTTATTTTCTTGGGGACGGTCTTAACCGTTGTCATGCCAAACACACCTTCTATGATGGTGGCGTTTTTCTCCAAACTCACCGGAGCTAAAGACCGCCCCAGGCGGAGCCTAAATTCTTTCTTTTGATATTGGAGTAACCTTTGCAAACTTCACAGGGGGAATCCACCTTTGAAAAGAGAAGTTGAAAGCCTTGAGCGAAATTCCGGTGGCATTCCTATAAAATTCTGCTATGTAAATCATGGACGGGTTAGTTTCTTTTGTTTTGATAAGGTGACACTCCCTGTCTTGCCATAATAGCATCCTTCTTTGTATCTCAGACTGTATTTTTGCAGAATACAATCTAATTTCAACACTTTTTCTGCTCTACTGGTGCTTAGTTTCTTGTTCTTTATTTGTAGAATCACATTTGTTGCAGGGTTGTGAAAAAAAAACAAAGTTGAGAATCATCATAATCTTTTTCAACATATTATCATAGTAGCCGCGGGTGCAAGGCGTCGCCCGCACCCGAATATAGAGACTCAAATATAAAGAAATGGGGACTTGGAAAGAGTTTAGTAGTGTATTTTAACTCCGCTTTCACTTGTTAAGTGCATTTTAACTCCAGGTGTGGTTATAGTGACGGGGATCACGTCATGGAGCACAACAACCGGAGCTGATTATTTTGTGCGGCTCGGCGATTCATGAGTTTTAGTTTTATATATAAATATAATTATATGTTATAAAAATCAAAAAATTAATATAACACGTAAACAAATAATGAGTTAATGTATATCCATATGTAAATTTGATGCGAATCCAAAATGGAATATTATTAAAGAGTATAAGTCAATATATTGAATATTGTTGGAAAATCACATGTAAATAGGCCTATTTATTTGTATTTCTTCTTTTCTCCTATTTAGTCCCACATCTTGTATAAGACTCTTCTCTCTTTCTCCCTCATATAAAATGTGTATTCATACATTGTATTTCATTATTGAGACAGTATATACAAGGTTGAGTTTTTCTCTACATGGTATCAGAGGGAGGCGGTCCGACCTGTCTTTTTTGAAACCGCCTATTCTTCCGGCTTACCGGGCGGCTTCCCCTCTCCTTCTTAGCCGCAGTGTTGTGCGGTCTGCCTCTTTCTAGCCGCAGTCTCTGTTACCGCGGCTTTTCGCGCGGACAATGTCATTGTAACCGCTTCTTCTGCTCTGTCTCTCTCGTGGCTTCCACCTCTTCTCCTCCACCTCCTTCCCTTTATAACCTTTCTCACAGGTGGGGACCTCCCTTGTTTTCCTTTGCCCGTGCGGTCTCCTTATCTATCCGCGATGTCTCCCTCTCACTTCTCATCACAACTCTACCCGCTTTCCTTCTTCCCGCTCGTCGCGACTTGTCTAAAGTCGCCGCGACTTGACTTTGTCGTCGCGGTCTCTCTTCTCGCCGCGAGTTGCGCATCTTACTCGTTGCGTTCTTCTAGTCTACCCGCCGAGATCTTCCTTCTCACTGCTCTGCTCTCTGCTCGCTGCGGCTTGTCTTAGTCGCTGCGACTTCTCTTCTCGTCGCGCTTTGCCTCTATTGTCGCTGCGACTTCTCCTCTTCTCGGCAAGCTCCGCATCTAGGTCGCGACATCTCTCCTTGCCGCTGGTGTACTCACCTTGACCGTGCAGACTTCTCGTCTGACCTCTTCACCGCCTAGTCGCTGCTACCTGTCTTGTCGCTAGCGGTTTCTCCTCTTTGCTGCGGGCTCCGCATACTGGTCATGACATCCCCCTTGCCGCTGGTGTTTTATCACCGTGATCGTGCAGCTTCTACCAGCTATCCGCTCCGCATTCTGGTCGCGGCGGCCTCATTGTCTTGCCGCTGGTGGATTGCCACCCAGACCGTGCGGTCTCCTGTCTGATCGCTATTCTTCTTGTCCGCCGGCCTAGCCTCCTGCTCGCCTAGCCATGGCGACCTCTCCAAAGTCAACCGGACAAACTGCTTCTTCCTTTGCAGACCGCCCTGCCTCTGCCCCTGAACTACGTGATGAGTTGCGGATTACTACCATTTCACTAGCCGGGAAGAAGAACTTCGTGGAGTGGGTACACTCTGTTCGCCGTGCACTACAGTTCAAAGGTTTTCTCCATCACTTGACCCAAGTGCCTCCTGCTGCTCCTACTGACGATTGGTTGCACAACGATGGTCGGGTTCAAACATGGCTCCTCAACTCCATTGATACTGAACCCTACCGCATGACTATGTATCACGAAACGGCCAAGGTAATGTGGGATGGGCTCCAGTCTTTATATTCCAGAAAAGATAGTCTCCAACATCTTTATGACATTATTACTTATCTCCAGTCCCTTGATGTTGGCGGGGCCACCGACCTCACCTCCTTTGTTGCTCGGGCCAAGACTTTAGTTGAAGCATGGATCCAACATCAACCTCCTACGTTGGATCTCGTTGCACAACTAGCTCAGAAAGAAGCCGTCGGTGTGGCCATGATGATGACTCGTGTTCCATCTCATCTTCACAACGTTCGAGCCCAGATCCTCTCCTCGATTGCTACTCCCTCACTATCAGATGTGTGTTCTATGTTGCTCAAGGTCTCACCGCCTCCTGATAGTTCTGCTCCTCTGTCCCCGGCTCTCCTGCAACAAACATCTGCACCTCTGCTGTCTTCCCCCCTCCTTCTCGCGGGGAGCGTTCTGGCTCTCAGGGCCGCGGATGGGGGAGGCCGGCCTCGCTCAAAGTGTTCCTTCTGTGGTAAGGACGGTCACCTTGAGGCCACATGTTATCGCAAGCATGGGCTTCCTCCTCGTCCACATGCCACTGTTGCTGCTACCGACTCCTCCGCTCGTACTGACCTTGAAGAGGTCCGCCTTCAGCTCCAACAACTCCATGGTCTGCTCAGTCGCCCACCTGCCTCCGTTGGCTCTGCTGCCTCCATCTCCCAAGAAGGTATCGCTTGTCTCTCCACTAGTCCGCGCTGAATAGTGGATTCAGGTGCCACCCATCACATCACCTCCCTGCGGCCACATCAATACCTGGACTCTCCTCATCCTAAGTGTATGACAATGGCCAATGGGGACACTGTTCATGTCTCTGGCTCGGCTGACATCCCTCTCACTTCTCTCTCTCTCTCTACGCTCGGCTCTTCATGTTTCAGGCTCCCCGTTTAATTTGTTTTTTGTTGGTCGTCTGACTAATGATTTGAATTGTTCTGTAACCTTCACCTCCTCTTCTTTTCTGATACATGATCACAAGACGCAGACTATCATTGGTAAGGGGTGACTGCAGAACGGGATCTACCTCCTTGATGACTCTCCAGCTATCCTCTCTTCAGTCTTCTCCGTCGATTGACATCGACGTCTTGGTCATGTCCCTTTACCAGTCCTCTAGAAGGCTCTCCCAGATGTATCTTTACCTTCTTTTCAATGTGAATCACGTGTGTTAGGCAAGCAACCCCGTTCATCTTTTTCATCTCATTGTATTCGGAGCACTGCTCCTTTTATTTTAGTACACTCCGATATTTGAGGTCCGTACAAAGGTACTAGCATTTCTGATTATCGTTATTTTCTAACGTTTATTGATGATTATTCGCGAATGATGTTGCTATACCTACTTCGTGATCGCTCCGAGTTTCCTCGTGTATTTCGGGCGTTCCTTCTCGAGACCCAAACACAATTCTCCACGAACATTAAAACTCTCCGCACAGATAATGCTCGTGAATACATTAGCCACGAATTTGCGACTCTTTGCTCTGACTTTGGGGTTATTCACCAAACCTCATGTGTCTATACCCCCCAACAAAACAGAGTCGCTTAGCGGAAGAATCAACATCTTATTGATGTGGCCCGTTCCATCATGCTCCAAATGCACGTTCCCAAAACTTATTGGAACTTTGTTCTTTCGACGGCTTTCTATCTGATTAACTGTCTTCCTTCCCCCATCCTCCACAATGCCACTCCATTCAGCCTCATGTTCCCGTCTACTCCGACATTCTCTCTCACACCCCACATCTTTGGGTGCACTTGCTACGTTCACACACTTGGTCCATCCTTGGACAAATTGGATCCCCGGGCAGCCAAACACATCTTTGTTGGCTACTCACGGACACAGAAAGGCTACGTATGCTACTCACCGGCTACCCAAAAGGTGATAGTTTCTGCTGATGTTATCTTTCAGGAGGATCTTCCTTTCTTTTCTGGTTCAGATCATACACCTCCACCACCAACTGTCTTACGTCTTGTCATTCTCGTTACCACTCCACCACCAAGACCTCCAGCCCAGTCCCCCTGCTGACAAGGCTCCTGTTATTCGTATCTACACTCGTCGCCATCCTGCCTCCAATGCCCCACTGCAGTCTACCTCGCCCTCTGATGCTCCGAGTCCTGCTGATCCGACACCGGAATCTACAGCTCATCCCATAGCGAATTATGTATCCTTACATCGCATATCTCCACAACTTCAGACTTTTGCCACTTCATTATCCTCGATTTCTATATCTAACTCTGTGCAGGAGGCTCTCCAACATCCTGGATGGCGGGCGGCCATGGAAGAAGAAATGACGGCTCTCTGGGCTAACCAGACCTGGACCTTGGTACCATTACCTACCGGTCAGACACCTGTTGGGTGTAAATGCGTCTTTGTGATCAAGCATGCCCCTGATTAGACGATTGACCGTTTGAAGGCCCGCCTGATGGCCCGTGGCTTCACCCAACAGCAAGACCTCGATTATGAGGAAACAATCTCTCCTGTGGCCAAGCTGAACACCGTTCGTGTTCTTCTCTCGGTGGTTGTGCATCACCAATGACCATTACACCAACTGGACATCAAAAATGCTTTTCTCAACGACGACCTCCAAAAAATGGTTTTCATGCACCAACCGTCCGGGTTTGAGACCACGGGGGAGTCCCGAGTTTGTCATCTTAAGAAGTCCATCTATGGTCTCAAACAATCCCCTCATGCATGGTTTGACAAGTTCGGCTTTACTCGGAGTTCAGCTGACTTCTCACTGTTCACACGTCATCAGGCAACGAGAATTGTTATTCTGTTGGCTTATGTTGATGATATCTTAATCACTGAAGACGATTCTAAGGGCATCCAAGCAGTCAAACAACACCTCAACTCCGTCTTTCAGACCAAGGATCTGGGACATCTTCGTTACTTTCTTGGTATTGAGGTCGCAAGACGACCGGATGGACTTGTTGGATCTCCTTCAAGATGCTGACTACTCGGGATGCAAGCCTACTACTACTCCAATGGATGCAAATCATAAGTTGTGTGCACATTCTTCTGATACAGACCTTCCTCTTCAAAATCCGGAATATTATCGACGACTGGTTGGAAAATTGATCTATCTAACGGTCACAAGACCAAATATTTCCTTCGTTGTTGATGTGATCAACAGGTTTATGCATGCTCCACGAACATCTCACCTTCAAGCTGTTGAGCGTGTGATAACCCAAAATTCGCAAAACAAATAATTATTTTTTCCCCGATGATGATGATAAAGGCAGTACGATATTTTTTTTCTTTCTCGAGATTTATTTTTGCGCATTTTTCGTTTCATTTTATTTTTAGGGGTGCCAATAACAGTTGGTTCAGATTATATTATTATTAAGTGGGTTGACCTTGTGTTTATGGGCTTGCTACAATTGAGTGGGCTGGTTATGTAGGTTGGCATGATGTATTGAATTAATATGCTGGCTGTGTTGGCTAGTTTAAGGTGTTGGCTGGATGCTGGATATGGTTAGTGTTGGCTGAATTGGGCTTGTGTTGGATGGTTTGTTGACACTTGGTTGTTGAGGTTTGACACTTGGCTGTTGAGGTTGAGTTTACTTTGACATTTGGTTTGTGTTTTGACACTTGGCTGTTGAGGTTGAGTTTACTTTGACACTTGGTTTGTGTTTTGACACTTGGCTGTTGGCTTAGTTGAGATATGTGACACCTATTTGAGTTAGCAAATGCCTTTTGGGCTCTTGTTGCCTCTTCACTATTTGGCTTTTTGCTGTCACTTCACCGCCTATATACCTATATAAATAGGTGATGAATTCTCTCCTCATATTCCATTTCCGGTTGCTCTCCCCCTCCCCTGTTGCCTAAGCAACTGCTCCCTGATAGCTTGCTGCACCACTGCCTCCTAGTTGTTGTTATGTTGTCACTA
The DNA here is from genome assembly GCA_039583875.1 of Platanthera guangdongensis. Lineage (NCBI taxonomy): Eukaryota > Viridiplantae > Streptophyta > Magnoliopsida > Asparagales > Orchidaceae > Platanthera > Platanthera guangdongensis. The sequence goes on from CM077148.1 coordinate 195,747,102, forward strand.
CTGCTGATTTTGAGCTGCTGCTTTGCGGAATATTTCCGAGACTGCTGCTGCCTTGCTGTACTGTTGCTCTGCCGCTGGTTTCAGCACTGCTGCTGCTTCTCTTCCTTACCTCCTCTTCTCCAGCTTCTTCTTGGAGTTCTTGGAAGAACCTTGTCGCACTTTGCAACAATTTGCTTCCTCCTCCCGCTGTAAGAATGTTGTTTACTGATTTCTGTTTTTATAAATTTGTGAGGTTGTTTTATGCTGATTTCTATAACTGTTTAGTGACTGTTTAATAGTTGTTTAAGGACTGTTTTCTTACGGATTTTGGGTTGCATTTCCACTGGTTTTTTGACGATATTTTGTTGCACTGTTGTGCTATTTTGGTAGCTGTTTAGAGACCCTTTTAGCACTGTTTATGGGTTGTTTACGAAAGCTTTATCGAAATCCATTTGAGGGTTGGTTTTAGCCCATTTCAAGGCATATTCATGGCTGTCCAGCAAAGTGCATGAGTTGAATTTGGTTTTCTAAGATTATTTCTGAGTATTTTGAGATTTCCGATTTATTATTTGGTTGTCGCAGTTAAGAATTAAACGAAGAAGGATGGCGTCTCAGAATAATATGAATAAGGGCAAAGCTGCTGTGAGTATTTTAATTCTTGAAATTATGGAATCCAATTATTTTACAGAATTTAATTTAGTCTCTTGTAACGAAATTGTTTGTGCATATGAGTTTCGCCTTAATGATATATCATTAAATAAATAAAATGGACGAGGAGACAATTAAGCGATACAGATTTATGAGCGGATCAGTTTTATTCAAAATTCCTGTTTATACGACAAGAAAAAAATCATTTAAAACTCTGCATAGGGAAATGTGATGGTTTCGAATCCGATGATGTGGATGGATCCACTGATGGATTCACCAGTAGTGGTGAGCCTACAATTACGCTCTTCGGGGGCGGGGCCCAATTCAAGTTTGCATCACCGGAGCATTTCTCATTTTATGTAATTAAAGTTAAGAGGTAATTTAAGGATAGTGTTGAGCATAATCAAGTGATTGATTTATTGTACTGTATGCATATTGATATTATACTCATTGTTTGCATGTATAATTATTTCACAAAATTTTGTTCTCACATAGTCATAATTTTTATGACTAACCCAGAGTGAACACATGTTTTATAGGCAGCAGGACCAACGCCAAGCGGAACACACAGGATCCTGGCGGCTGATCTGGCAACAATAATAATTGAAGCTCGGGATTGACACAGAACTCGCTGTACTGGATCTACGTGTATCTATTGTAATAAGCATATCTAGTATGTGTTAATGATTGTGTAATAAATAAAGGAATGAAATAAAAAGCTTGGTACTTTGCACTGTGACCATTTTTATTCAAAACTGTTGTCCGATCCTTGATTCAGTTGAAGAGCCCAAAATTTGGGTCTCTATAGAGCGCATCCTTAGATACCTTAAAACAACCCCGGGTCAAGGATTAGTATACAAAACCTCATCCTCTACTCTAACATTGGTTGCGTACTCTGATGCAGACTATGTCGGTTCCTTGGATGATCGTTGGTCAACCAGTGATTTTTGTACCTATTTTGGAGGTCATCTTGTTACCCGACGAAGTAAGAAACAAACAGTGGTTGCTTGATCATCAGTTGAAGCAGAATACCGATCGATGACATCTGTTGTCTCTGAGCTTACCTGGCTTGAAAGTCTCATGTCTGATATAGGGGTAAAACTTCCCTCACCCGTCATCCTGTTATGCGACAGTCAAGCAGCTATACATATTGCGAAGAATCCAGTCTTTCATGAAAGAACAAAACATATTGAAGTGGACTGTCACTTTATCCGGAAGAAAATCCAAATGAAGAAGATAGAATTGAAGCATGTTCCTGGTACTGAACAAGTGACTGATATCCTCACAAAGGCTCTATCTAGCACCTTATTCTACCAGTGTCTGTCCAAGCTTGGTGCATACGACTTATATGCTCCAGCTTGCGGGGGAGTGTTGGAAAAGTCCATGTAAATAGGTTCATTTATTTGTATTTCTTCTTTTCTCCTCTTTAGTCCCACATCTTATATATGACTCTTCTCTCTTTCTCCCTCCTATAAATGTGTATTCATACATTATATTTCATTATTGAGATAGTATATACAAGATTGAGTTTTTCTCTACAAATATTATACAATAATTTTATTTTGATAGCAGTAAGTTTATAACAAATAAAGATGATTTAAAAATTAAATATTATTTATTGATTATAAATTTGTTTTAATTTGATAAATTTATGTTAAAAGAAAAAAAATTAACTAATAAATATATTAAATTTGTTCGTATTTTTTGTAATATGAAACAAAAAGTATATATAATATGAAATAATTATATAAAATTAAATGTAGGAATAATACATTAACAAGAACGAAACACCAAATCTAATTGATTTAATCATAAACATTATAATATATATAAGTGATTTAAGCATATAATTTTAGTCAGTTTTCCTAATTTAACATAAAATGGCATTGTCTGCCACTATATATATATAGTGGCAGACAATCGGCGGAATGCGACATTCGGCGGGGTGCGACATTCAGCGGGGTGCGACATTTGGCGGGGTGCGACATTCGCCGGTGGTGCGACATTTGTCGTGGGCGGCGACAATTGTCGTGAGCGGCACATTGGTCATGGGTGGAACATTGGTCGTGGGTGAGACATTGGTCGTGAACGGAGACATTTTTCTGTGGGCTGCTACAATGGTCCTGGGTGGCGACATTTATTGTGGGCGACGACGTTGGTCGAAGGTGGCGGGAGATCAATTATTTTGGCGGGATTGAGTAAATTACATATGTGGATATTCAATTTTGATTTTTTTTTTGAAATGAACAAAAGAAATAATAAACATTAAATTAAAAAATGAGGGGTAAAATGAATATTAAGAATGTTGCACCAAATCATGTTTTTTCTTTATAGAATATATATATATATATATATATATATATATATATATATATATATATATATATATATATATATATATATATATATATACGAGTTCCTGACACGGGGCTCCGCCCCTATGATCTCGCACGACAGTACCCGAACGACGACGGCGGGCTTTGCCTGCTCCCGGCGGGCTTCGCCCGTCCGCAGCTGGCTCCGCCCGACCCGCAACATATACACATGAGTACTCAAAATGAGCGTAAAAAAATATAAATTAAGAATATAATTTTTATTTTGTAAAAAAAATTATATTTTAACGTTAAAACATTAACCCTCTTTTATCATTCCTAGCTAGAGACAATAGATTTAAGATATCTAGTATTTTTTTTAATATTGTAAAGTTGTGTAACTACCTAAAAAGATATTGTATTTATAATATACTAATATAAAGTTCTGTATAATTGTGTAATTATGAATACAACTATTAAGAGCAATATAGGAATATTTGCAATGTTTCAACAAAGATTAGTTTTCGTATAATAGTATATATATATATATATATATATATATATATATATATATATATATATATATATATATATATATATAACAAATGTCGGCATATAGTTTACAAATTACAATCTATTTTTTTAGAAAAAAAAGTCATTTTACCTCTCAAAAATGACATGTTGAGGGCATTTAAAACTGTGATCATATATACATGTCATCAAGAACATTTTTTCGCAAATAAAAACTTCATTCATCACCCTCAATAACTTCATGCCCTTCTATTTGGGTCGGCTTTGCGAATCATCATTTTCAATCAGTCTCTATGGAGTGTTGATGCGGTGTTAAGCCTGAATTATACAAACGATCCGAACAACTTTCGTCCATGTTACTTTAGGTCTATCCCGGTCTCCAGCTCCATTCTTCCACTCATCTTTTCTAGTTTTATACACATACATCTTAGCCTTTTCATTTCCTTTACACTTAGGCTTCGTTTGGTGGGTCTTATTTTTACCGATCAGGCGGTTACAATTGCATGAATCAGACCTTAATTATGGTCCGATTCATGTGGTCGTAACCGCTTGACCGATGAAAATAAGTTCCCCCAAACGGAACCTTAATTCGATTAATTATATAATTAACAAATTCGATTATGCAACAACTCAAAATCCAGGCAACAATGCTGGAATTCATACCCAAGTTCTCTCTGTCAATGCATTGGAGAAGACTCATGCCTGAATTACAAAATAGTTTCAACTAAGTTTTGGGGTCTGTTTGGTTTAGGGTTCGAGTAGGGTTACGAAGAGAGTAATGAATTTTTTCGTTCTGTCATATATTTTTGTTTTGCGTAAAAAAGTAATAATTCATGCACTAAATTCTCTCATGCAACCAAGCAACAGAATTGGTCCGCTCTATTATTTTTGTTCATTGATACATGTATGATTATTGTGCTCAGTAGGGTAGGAGACCACCAAACATTCCCATGGATCCTAGGATTTTAGGGCATGTTGCTCATTCAATTGGCAATTGTAATGCTCATGAGCATTTTATATTTTGAAGGCAATGCCCTATGTAGAGGTAGGTATAGTAACTATTAATTACCCAACCCCCCTCATAAGTTTGCATAATTACATGTTGAGCCTCTCTATCTTTTGAAATTACAAAAATCTCATCTCTAAGCTTTATATTTAATAACAAACATGCAGCTTCAGGGAATATTTGTCTGCATGTTTGCTATGACTTCCTCGGAGCACTATTCTCAGCAATACGGGTAACTGCAGATCAATCGAAACACAGTTTTATGCGTAATTCTAATGGCTGGTGGGCGTTTTATTTAGAAATGTCGTTTTTATCTCCATCTTCAACCGCTCGATCTCCAGCCACTACCTCCATCCCAACGAAATCCTTTGACAAGGAGCGGGTGGGAAACACAGTTTTTTTTTGCTATGATACATGGATTAAGACTTCATCACAAGACTTCATCACGGTTTTTTCACTATGATTAAAATTGTGTTCGCGTTCATGACATGATTATGACCGCAATTTCCAATTCCTAAGTTCACAACCGTGACCGCCGCCTCAAACTTGGAATAACAACACTACAACACTCAAGTTTTTATCCCACTATAGTGGGTCGGCTATATGGATCCTTTGTTGTCAGTGTGCCCTATCTTTTGTCATAATCTCACTAATGCCTAAGTACATCATGTCTTAGTCTACCCCTCCCTTGTTTAACATGCCTAGTGACTAGACTCTCACAACGCCCAACATGTGCCTCTAATGGTCTCCTTTGTACGTGTCCAAACCATCTTAGACGAGCTTCTCGCATCTTCTCTGCAATTGGTGCTACTCCTGTCTTATCCCGGATACTTTCATTCCTAATTTTATCCAATCTCGTGTATCCACACATCCACCTAAGCATTCTCAGTCTCCCGTAACAAGTTTTTTTAAAAAAACAAATATAATTTTTTTGGACATTTCTACCCTTTACCTTCCCACCTAAGCAACTTTATTTTTATATACAAAACCACATTTTTTATTAAATTTGCATTTTTATAGATTATGCAATCATTGATATAATCATTCTTCTTTTGTCTGTCTATAATAATTTCAAAATAATTAAATATGATCATCTTAAGAAGAAAAAGGATAAGGATCTTTTGACAACTGTCCATGCGCTTATTCTTCGGCTATTTTGAAAAAAGATCCAACGGTTGAGAAAAGTTTGAGCTCCCCTTCATTCTATATTTAGATGAAGACATGCTCACATTCCTTTTTGCTTTCAACCACCGTCCTAAAACTTTTGTCCCCAAGGATGTCGCCATATATCGCGCTCGAAGAAATTTGACTCCGCAATTGTTATTAAAAAATGTCCCGCAGTCTGATTGGTGGTTCATGAATGAATCACAGTGTTCACGACTGTCATTGTCATACCAAATAACCATAATTATTGTCATATCAAACATATAAGTTCGAAATGTTATGTCTTATATTTAAATAAAAATACAAATTACAAAAATTGCAATTCTAACCAGAATCAATTCTCCCATTTTATTCCATTTACAAAAAATGAATCACAACTTGCATTAATTAGAATATGAATAATCCTATTTCACTTCAATGAGCAACAACATCCCAAGGAACCACGGATGCGCGGGATAGAAATTCTACACGCAATTATTTGTATTTTTTAACATATGCGCACGACATTTTTCAGTGCCCCGACATGACGGTGCAATTGACATTAGTCATCTTTACAAATTTTTTTACCCGGGCGAATACAAAGCTCTATAGAAATTGATGAGATAAATAGATAATAACACAATTTTTAAAATAATTTGGATGTGTTTGGCACGGCTTACCGCAGCTTATTTGCTCCGGTGAGGTTGGATAAAAACGACATTATCGTAGAATGTATGTTTGATATGACAAATGTTGCTACCGTTACCAAAAATGAAAGTAGTTTAGGACATAAGATTTTGATATGACAATGACATTTTTGCCCAACCTCACCAGAGCATATAAAGCACAAATCAAAGCTTCTAATAAAAATATAAATATTATAATTTAAAAGGGTAAAATTAGAAGAAGAAAAAAGAATTTTAGAAATAACAATACATAATTTAATTATATCTTTAAGAAATAAAAGATGTATAAATATAGGCACTTATATTTGCAAGCCCACAATATTTGCAAGCCCACAGTAGATATTTGCAACACAATATATTATTTTTTTAACCCAAAATAACCTCAAAAATCATTCTCTATTTGTAGCCTGCTAACCTAGTTCTAAGTTTCCGCCTCTGCCCATTTTCGCGCCAAACTCCAATCCCATTCACCATCGATGTTGGCTTGCCGCCGAACTCCACCGCTCCAATATCGATCATGCACCTCAATAATTTGAGGGCTGCAAATATCGATTTGAGGCCTGCAAATAAAACATCCTGAATATAAGCTAAATCTGAAATATAAATATATATACTGAAAAAAATATTTTTCCCAGATTTTCTTCACATATCTTATTAAAGAAAATCAATATAAAAATAATTGAGTCAAAATGTATTTACATGCATGCCCATGGAGGTCAACGACAGAGAGATATGTGATCTGAAGAACACGTGTGAGGAATGGAAAAAAAGTAATTAGAAGACAATTAAAATAATAATAATTTGCATCTACTTAATATGGCTGGGAAAGTTGAGTGAAGAATATTTCTTCCCGTTTGAAATAAAATTATCATTTTCAAAAAAAATAAGGTTTTGAGTCAAAATTGATGTCTTTACTATCTTTTTGTGCACCCGCCGGCCCGCGGCCTGCCCGACGACCTGCGTTGTCGTAGATGCCGATCTGTGCCCAATGACCGATGAACTGATCATGGCCGTCAATTCAATAGCCCATTGACGACTTGGCGTTTTTAAAATTGTCACATAAATTTTTTAACCAATATTATGCATTTCCAAGTTTAATGCAATAACATTAGAATCAAACATAGAAACCACGAAAAAATTCATTTTGCATCACATACACAATATAATTAATCCTACAAAAACTCAAATCCCTAACTAGCTAAAATTAGTATCAAATACTGAAAAAAAGGGTAAGAAATAAATTTTTTTTCAAAATAGATGTATAAACACTTGGCATGAACTAATGAAAAATAAGGATTACCTCTGGTGAGTATAAACAGCTTCTGCCACGCAGCTGCCGCCGCCGCCCAGCCCGATCTCTTTTACATCTGCAAACAATTTGTGAAATAAAAGAATGAAACGGTGAAATTATAGCAGAGAGATTCTGGGATAGAATGAGCAGAATGAAAGGTGGGGGCCATGAAAAGAGAGCAAAGAAGAATGGCAGAGGTCCAGCCATAATCCACAAATGCAAATTCATGGGGAAATTGTTTACAGCTTAAACAAATTAACAAACAGTGGTTCCACATTTCCTGTATAATCCACAAAAATTTCTGGAAGATGGTGGAATCTTTAATCGAGAATCGTTCAGCAAGACGGTTATGGAAGTTTGGTATTGGGTGCTAAATTTCAATGTTGTTCTTTTCGATCCATCGATCGTTCATACGGATAATCTAGCAGATAAAGAAGAATCATAGAAATCACAGAATCACACGGTGCAAGAATATACGTGGTTCACCCTAAAAGTTAAGGTTTCTATGTCCACGGGCAGGGGCAGGAATTTTTCACTGTGGAGACTTGGGGATTGCACAGAAGGAAAGAGGGAATTTTATTAGAACTATCAGTTTTGATACCTCTATCAGAATGATAAGAAGAGAAGAAAATGAGTGGTGCTAATGGGTCTACATTTCTGGCTGAGTTATCCAAAACTAAAAAAATTATCATTTCCCCTTGGGTTTACTTTGTAAATAGCATAAAATGAAAGGGCAAAATGATATTGTTTTCGTAATTTCTGTCAAATTTCCTGATAGAGTTTCACTTAATAGCAGTTTTTCAACAAAATAATTGGCCCTCCAAAGGTTCTCTATCCTGGGTCATGGCTCAAAGAAACAAAAATTCACCTTTAGGTGTTCATTATCTCAATGTTAAAAAAAAATTGCAGTTTAAGGTCTCCATGGCCAAGCCTTCTACTGTTATAGTCCACACAACCTCAGCAACCTACTCCAAAAGTAGCGTAATTCATTCAAACGTATTTTATTCTCTTTTTTCTTTCTCAGATCCTCTTTCCTTCCCTTCGGACCCCAGTATTGTACTTGCATTAGAAAGGGATGAAAAGAAATTCAACCATGTCTTTCACATGTGTGTGTATATATATGCATATACATGCAGAATCCATTCCCACCGGCTCATACCAAAACATTGCAGAAAACATGCACTTCTCTTTTGTGAATTCCTTCTTCAAACGTGTTTTCAATGACAAATTACAATCAGAGAACAAATGGAGCTTCACCACTGATCTATTGCCATCCTTGGGAGCAACCATAAACAAGTCCACCAAGCTTAGAAAGCATACAATCTCTCCTTATGATCTTCGATACAGGTAAGTTGAGCACCGGAATGTTGCTGCTTTCTTCCTTTTCTTCTAATGAACTAATACATCAAGCTTGTAAGTGGTTCTTCTTTCTGCTTCCCTCTGCAGAGTATGGGAAGTTTTTCTGATCCTCCTGGTTATATATTCTGCCTGGATTTGTCCGTTCGAATTGGCCTTTTTGAGATACTTGCCGAAAACATTATTTCATGTGGATAACATAGTGAGCGGCTTCTTCGCAATCGATATAGTTCTGACCTTCTTTGTGGCTTATCTCAATCAAAAAACTTATCTTCTGGTAGATGATCGAAAGCTGATTGCGGCTAGGTAAATATATGAATCTAACGGCCTTTATATCTACTAGATATTTAGCTCTCAAAATCCAATAATTTATGTGTATACCACCATTATCATCATCATCGTTGTTAATAACCTTCTACCAAGTGCTGCAATCGATTTTATGAATCCTCACTTTGCAGTTGACTTTATGATCCTCGCCTTTCATTCTATCTACTCATAATTAGTCTACTTTCAGGCCTCCGTCTTTACTATTTTGCTACACCTTTGTCCTAGCATTCTGCCACACTCAAATGAGATATTACATACTTTTCCACTGCCTGACACTTCGATCATACAATATCCTAAGCCTAATTGGGGTCAAATCAAATTAACTAATTTTCATGATATTCTATTATCACAAAGTACTCGTGAGTCGTTTCTCTATTTTTAACCACTCGAGAGTTTAAATCATCTATATTCATTTTTCTAAATAACCGATCTAAGTACTTAAACCTACACACACACACACACACAAACACCACCACCACCACCACCAAATTTCATAAAAATATCATAACTATCAGTCTAGAAATCTAACCTTAAATCTATTCCCATTCTCCATCACCCTCGAGTCAAAAGAATGATTTTAAGTGTTAAATATTGCATACAAACAAATAAAGTTATCTCAATGTACATATTTAATAAGCAAAATTAATGCAGGTCTACAAGAGTGGTAGTGTGTGTATTTAAAGGATTATGGTGGTATCCAAGTAAAAACTGAAGTTTAAATGTATAAATAAACATGATTACAATGATATCTATGCAAATCTTCATACAATTTGATAATCATTGTTCTAAACATGACCAAATCAACTTGTAGGTATATATCATCATGGTTCATCTTTGATGTATGTTCGACAGTACCTTTCCAAACCATTAGCCTTCTCCTCCGGAAAGATGGAAGAAAACTGGGCTTTAAGTTACTCAATATGCTTCGGCTTTGGCGCCTCCGTCGAGTCAGTTCACTCTTTGCAAGGTTTTCTTCTTTCGCCTTAGCTCTTGAATTCAAATGAAAAATCCAGTAAAGTGTATATACTCATGAATTGATTCCTTTCATCAGAATTGAGAAAGATATCAGGTTCAACTATTTCTGGATCCGCTGCACAAAACTAGTACTAGTAAGCCTTCAATTTTAACTTTATAATGAAAATGATCAAAATGTATCTTTGACTATCTATGATGTATGGGGTTTGACACCAAAACATTTTCACCTAATATAGTCCCTAGATTTTATCGAAATGAGACCACTATGATCATTCTGCTAGTCCAATCATACAAAAAAAGAACAAGAAAGCCTCACATGAGGCATATGCGACTATGCCAGGAGTACAAGAGAGCTTCCTCATTTGGAAAACACTAGGTACCATAATACAGGAAAAAGTAGGGTGTCAAATCAATACAACCTAAATAGCTATGGAACAATTTCGGTAATTTTCACTTATTGTATTCTCCTCCATAGTGTTTATGCAATCATTTGAATTCATGATCATGTTACATGATCCAAAACTACAGGTGACACTTTTTGCCGTACACTGTGCTGGATGTTTCAACTATTTAATTGCTGATAGATATCCTGATGCAAGAAAAACATGGATTGGTGCATTAATGCCTAATTTCAGAGCAGACAGTCTGTGGATCAGATATGTAATGGCAATATATTGGTCCATTACAACCCTAACAACAACTGGATATGGTGATTTACATGCAGAAAATCCAAGAGAAATGTTGTTCGATAGTTTTTACATGTTATTTAATTTGGGCCTGACAGCTTACCTTATTGGAAATATGACAAACCTCGTCGTCCATGGGACCAGCCGTACAAGAAATTTTGTACGTTCCCTTCTATTTATTTTCTCAATCCTCATTCTTTAAACACTTGATCATGTGATCGAAGAACTAAGAGCAAATAATAACAATATTGCTTGCAATATCAAGGAATAACTATGGCTTCGTTTGGTTCGTCGCTGGCGGGTCGATCCGGCGGGTGGAAACGGAATGATCGAATCGGAGGGGGGAGGTGGCTGCTCCAAACGGAGCTTTTTGGGGCATTTCTCAAGGCGGGCGGGTGGAAACGGAGCAAATGCCGCCGAAGATTCATTTGTTTACCCTCCTTCCAACGGCGTTTGCCCAAAACGGAGCAGCGAAACGCCCAAACAAATAGAGCCTATGACTGGAAGTACATAAACAAAGAAAATCACAAAAAGTTAGGATAAGGTTAATATTGATGAAGAGAAGTATGACTAAACAATTATTGTGCATAATCTAATCTTACTTGGTTGCCCTTAATATTTTAGGGACCATTTGGTGGAGTATTTTTGCTCGGATGAGTTTGGACAAAAATGCCACCGTCATAAAGTATGTGTTTGACATGACAACAATTATGACCGCCACCAAGAAAAAAAACTAATTTTGAACGAAAAAGTAGATGAAGCTCCTTATGTGAAGTCGGACACTCACAAACGACAATTCATAACCACCGCGTTCCTGACTGCTACCGCCATGCTAAACGGACCATTAATCTATGGATTTTTTCTTCTAAATGTTTATAAAGTTACATGTTGAGAATTGAACATAAACATCATTTGACAATTCATTTCCTCCAAGTCACCAAACAATTAGTCTCTTTGAAATGACAATGATGCTCAACTGGTTTTCAAAAAAAATAAAAAGGTGATCAGTAAAAGGTGCCATGTTATGTAAAGAAAAAAACGTAATTAAAAGAGTTCCATAATTTATTTTAATCAAATATTTCATATATTTCATTGCAATTCTATAATAAAAATGTACAATTCATGCAAGTATCAATGTCCGTTTTAATACAGTACCATACTGCAAGGCTAATCAGATAGAATGGTTCCATTGTGGTTGTTTAAGCTTAGTTGTAGAGTAGTTTAGATAGTCATCTAAAAGGAAATTTCAGTAATGTAGATTTCAAAAGTCTTAGTGCAAGTTCATGTGTCATTTAAACTTAGGTGCTAACATTTTTCTTTCACTATAATAGAGGGATGCAATCCAGGAAGCCACTGAATTTGCAGCAAGAAATCAGTTACCGCAAAAAATGAAGTATCAGATGATATCCCACATATACCTCAGATTCAAGACAGAAGGACTCAAACAGCAAGAAACATTGAATGGCCTCCCAAAAGGAATTCGCACAAGTGTTGCTAACTATCTATTTTTTCCTGTAGTTCGAGAAGCATATCTTTTCAATGGAGTTTCTCAAAGTTTTATTTATCAAGCGGTAAGCTGTCTAAAATCTGTCAAAATTTATTGACAATAGTTGTCCGCTGCTCACACAACCATCATAATCATCACCATGCTGAGTATTGCATGTAAATCCTCATTTTTCATCCTTCTATGCTGAGTAATGCATAAGGTATTGAATTTTGATTAATGCAGAACATGTTGAACAACTTCATCAAGATTCCCTATGTCTACCCCCATCTCGTTCCCAATGCTTTGTCATTATCTACTCATCGAACCTATTTTCAATCCATCATTGTACATGTCCAAACAACATGTTTATTTTTTTATCATTAAATCTTTGATAGAATATCACTCTCATTTTTCCTATAATATAGTTATTCCAAAGTTTGAAGGGGAGCGAGCCTTGGCACACCGGTTAAGGTGTTGCCGCATGACCTTGAGGTCACAGGTTTGAGTCCTTGAAGCAGCCTCTTGCAAAAATACAGGGTAAGGTAGGCCTACATCTCACCCTTGTGGTGGGACCCTTCCCGGACCCTTTCTATGCGGGGATGTTCAGGGCTGCCTTTTTTTATAGTTATTTCAAGGTTTATTGTTCTTGCATTACCACAAAGGCCCTTTTTTAATAGTTCACCAAATACAGCAATGCCATATATAATCTGACCTCATCTTAATCTCAAATACAGGTTGCAGAAATGCAAGCTGATTATTTCCCCCCAAAAGAAGATGTAGTTCACCAGAATGAAGAATCCACAGATCTTTACATACTGGTATCAGGAGCAGTGGTTAGTTGTGGCTTGAGTTCTTTGTAATCACATACTGACTGTTCAGGCAGACAACACTTTATTAGAATCTCTAGAACAGGTTGACTAATTTAGTGTTAATATATTGCAGGAATTCAGAGCATATGCAAATGGAATTGAGCAAGTAAGTACAAACAATTGAGTAGTCAAACACATGGCAAGTAAAAAAATATGATACAACATTAATTAGGTGTTGATCCAAATTGATCACTTGTTATGTCCCTTGCAATTCATTTTTGGAAGAGCTGTATTTGGTGTTTAGGGTACTAAATCATTAATGCTCAAAACTTTTTTTAGTTTGTCAACATAAATTCCACATGTTAGAACATTGGTGTTCATGTATGTGTTATGTAGTCAAGTTTGTGTTTGTAGAAATGGAGAAAGCCAACCTTGTATATATGTTCACTTGGTAATAGTTACAAGTATACATACCCTTATATAGGAGAAGAAGGAAGGAAAAATCCTAATACATGATGTGGGACTAATACAAGAGAGAGAAAAAAATAAGGAACAACATGGGCCCTTAAATGAGCTTTTCTAACACTCCCCCGCAAGCTGGAGCGTACAATTCGTAGGCGCCAAGCTTGGATAAGAACTGATAGTATAGCGGCCTGGAGAGAGCTTTCGTCAGGATGTCCGCAACTTGGTCGGTAGCAGGAACATGCGCCAAATCTATCTTCTTTGACTGTACCTTTTCCCGGATAAAGTGACAGTCAACTTCGATATGCTTTGTTCGTTCGTGAAAAACCGGATTCTTGGCAATATGAATTGCTGCCTGACTGTCGCAAAATAAGGTTGCCGGAGATGAGAGACGAACACCTAAGTCTCTCAGAAGGCCTTCAAGCCAGGTTAGCTCAGAAACGACAGCAGCCATAGCCCGGTACTCGGCTTCGGCAGAGGAACACGCAACCACATTCTGTTTCTTGCTACGCCAAGTTATGAGGTGTCCACCAAAGTAAGTACAGAATCCAGTTGTGGAGCGCCTATCATCAATAGATCCTGCGTAGTCAGCGTCAGAATACGCGACAAGAGATAGAGATGTGGATGGCTTGTACACGAGTCCTTGTCCGGGGGCGATCTTGAGATATCGAAGGATGCGCTCGACAGCTTGAAGATGAGATGTCCGAGGAGCGTGCATGAAACGGCTCACAACTCCCACAGCAAATGAGATGTCTGGTCGAGTCACCGTAAGGTAGATCAGCTTCCCAACCAAGCGTCTGTAATATTCCGGATTTGTAAGTAGCTTGTCAGAGTCAGAGCTATGGGCCGAGAGCTTGTGATTTGCGTCCATAGGAGTCTCTGCAGGTTTGCACCCAGAATAACCTGCATCACGAAGGAGGTCTATACAGTACTTCCTTTGAGATAACACAAGACCATCAGGGCGTCGGGCGACCTCGAGCCCAAGAAAGTACCGAAGGTTGCCCAGGTCTTTGGTTTGAAAGGCAGAATTCAACTGTGCCTTGATCTGTTGTATTCCTGTCGTGTCGTCGCCAGTAATCAGGATATCATCAACATAGACCAGAAGAATCACAGTCCCGGTTGACCGATGTCGGGTGAAGAGAGAAAAATCAGCCGAGCTCCGAGTGAAGCCACTAGCACAGACCACCTTACTGAACTTTTCAAACCATGCACGCGGGGACTGTTTGAGACCATAAATGGATTTCCGAAGGTGGCATACCAAAGACTCCCCCGTGGTCTCAAACCCGGGAGGCTGCTGCATATAAACTGTCTCCTGGAGATCGCCGTTGAGGAAGGCATTCTTGATATCCAGCTGATAAAGTGGCCAGTGACGATGAACAGCCAAGGAGAGAAGAACGCGGACCGTGTTCAATTTGGCCACGGGAGAGAAGGTTTCCTCGTAATCAAGGTCATGTTGCTGAGTAAACCCCCGTGCCACAAGACGTGCCTTCAGACGGTCGATAGTGCCATCCGCTGCATGTTTAATGACAAAGACCCATTTGCAGCTAACAGGGGTGTGGCCAGTAGGAAGAGGAACCAGATCCCAGGTCTGGTTAGCCCAGAGAGCCTGCATTTCATCGTGCATAGCAGCCCGCCATCCTGGGTGGTGAAGCGCCTCCTGCACATTGTTAGGAAGAGAAATAGAGGAAAGGGAGGTGGCAAAAGCGTAGAGAGGCGGTGTGAGCCGATGTAGAGAGACGTAGTTGGTCAAGGGATGAGCTGTAGAGACGGGAGCGTGATCGACCGCAGCCGAGCTATCGCTGGCAGCAGGGAGCTGGGTCACGGGAGCATCCATGGATGGGCGACGAGAGTAGACACGGATTAGCGGTGGAGGAACCCGAGGAGGAACGGGGGGAGAGGAGGAAGAAGACGGCACAGATGGCGTGACCGGGACAACGGGCCGGGGAAGAGAGGGAGCAGAAGACGAGGGAGCAGAAGACGAGGTGGTGCCGGGTAAGTGGAAGGGCTGGTCTTCGCAGAAGGTGACATCTGCAGAAACGACCATTTTGCCGGTAGTAGGAGAGTAGCAGACGTACCTCTTTTGAGTGCGGGAGTAGCCAACAAACATATACTTGGCGGCCCGAGGAGCAAGTTTGTCGGAAGGAGGGCCAAGAAGGTGGACATAACAAACACACCCGAAGATCCGTGGTGTGAGAGAGGTGAGGGAGATGGAGGGATAGAGGAGTTGGATAGGCGAGGCAAAATTAAGGACAGAGGAGGGAAGGCGGTTGATGAGATGACAGGCGGTGGAAACAGCAAAGTTCCAATATTCGGTGGGAACATGCATTTGGAACATAAGAGAGCGGGCAACATCGAGAAGATGACGATTTTTTCGTTCGGCCACCCCGTTTTGCTGAGGGGTATACGCACAGGAAGTTTGATGGATGACACCAAAGTCTGTGCAGAGATCGGAGAACATCAGTGCGAATGACTTTGAGAGGAGTGGCGAACTGCGTACGCATCTCAAGTAAAAAGGCACGAAAGACAGAGGGAAGTTCAGTGCGATCATGTAGGAAATAGAGTCACGTGGTACGGGAGTAATCGTCAATGAACGTGACAAAATACCGAAAGCCAAAAATACTAGGGAGCCGATAAGGACCCCAAATATCAGAATGAACTAACGACAAGGGAGTAGTACTCCTGGTACAGGCAGGGGGGAAAGAGGAACGGTGTTGTTTGCCGTAGACACAAGATTCACAGGAGAACTCTTGTAAAGAGATATCAGGAAGAGCCCGCTTGAGAATCGAAAGGGGAGCATGTCCAAGGCGGCAATGCCAATCAACAGTAGAGATGGTGGAGAGAAGAGTTGGTGGGATATCCAAGATGTACAACCCATTCACCAGCTGCCCCTGACCAATGGTACTCCGGGTGCGGCGATCCTGCATAAGAAAAGAAGAGGGTGAAAATGTAATACAACAGTCAAGATCGTGTGTGAGACGACTAACTGATAATAAATTGAAGGGAGAACCCGGAACGTGAAGAACCGAGGAAAGAGAAAGGGTTGGCGTAAGCTGAAGATCAGCGGAGCCAAAGACAGGGAGGGTGTCACCGTTGGCCACAGTGATGCGAGCAGGATGAGGCATTTGGAGATATACTGGGGGCTTCTGAGAGGAGATATGGTGAGTAGCGCCAGAATCAACGATCCAACAAGGATGATGAGAGAGGCAGGTGATACCCTCCGTAGAGAAGGACACAACAGAGGTGACAGCTGAAGCAGCAGGCGCCATGCGGTGACAGAGACGAGGCCGGGCGACTAGCAGAAGGGAGGCCGGCAGCGAGCAGGAACAGTCCGCGGCGGACTGGAGGCGGTTGAGACGAGTAGGGCAGACCGCAGCGGGTAGAGAGAGGCCGCGCGGACAGAGACAGGCCGCAGCGGACAAAGAAGGAGGCCGCGACGAGTAGGGAGGCCGCGGCGGACAGAAAAGAGGCCGCAGGCAAGACAGGCTGCGATCAAGCAAAGAGCGCAGGAGCGGGCTGACGAGAGGCCGCGACTAGGAGAGAGGCCGCAGCGGACGGGTAAGAAGGTGGTCCCACGGAGAGAGAAAAGGTTATAAAAGAGAGCGTCCGCAGCAAGAGAGAAGAGCGCACAACGGACAAGAGGAGGGTCCGCAGCGGACAGGAGCAATCCGCAAGAGATTGCGGAGTCGGTTGAGGGAGTCCGCGAGGGAGCGCGCAACGGACAAGAGGAGAGTCCGCGGCGGACAGAGAAGGAGTCCGCAAGAGATTGCGGATAGGGAGTCCGCGAGGGAGCGCGCAACGGACAAGAGGAGAGTCCGCAGCGGACAGGAGCAGTCCGCAAGAGATTGCGGATAGGGAGTCCGCGAGCAAAGAGGCTCGAGCGGACAGAAGCAGAGCGAGCTAGAGTGGAGCAGTCCGCGAGCAAAGAGACTCGAGCGGACACAAGAGAGCGGTCAGCGGACAGGAAGGAAACCAAGAGGTTGAGGTCGCCGAGGTCGCGCCGGACAAGAGGAGGCCGCAGCGAAAAAGGGAAGCAGTGGACCCCACAGGATGGCTATAAATAGGGGGCCAGAGGAGGAAGGAGAAGGCGGGAGGAGAGGTGGTTCCACGGGAGGAGATGCTGCGGACTGGACAAGGGAGGCCGCAGGACTGAAGCGGCTAGAAGATGCGGACACACTTTCGCAGGCCGCAGAGGAGAGGTGGTTCCACGGAGGGAGAGGCAGCGGACAGGAAAAGGGAGGCCGCAGGAGGTCGCAGGAAAAGGGAGGCCGCAGGAGGTCGCAGGCCGCAGGGCGGACAGAAAGGGGAGTCCGCAGGAGTCAGCAACCTGGCTCTGATACCATGTAGAAATGGAGAAAGCCAACCTTGTATATATGTTCACTTGGTAATAGTTACAAGTATACTTACCCTTATATAGGAGAAGAAGGAAGGAAAAATCCTAATACATGATGTGGGACTAATACAAGAGAGAGAAAAAAATAAGGAACAACATGGGCCCTTAAATGAGCTTTTCTAACAGTGTTCATCAATTTGTAACGTTAAATGTTATGTATCCTCAGGTTGATGTAGTCTCACTACACCCCCACTTAAATCGTTTGATCCTCTACCACTTTTTCCTTCTAGTGGGGCATATCATACCTTAATCACAACATCAAAAAGGACGTGTCAATGTGTCATGTAGCACAAAACGAGTTATATATTACAAATTTAATTTAAATTAAATTTACTTATTTATAATGATTTTAAAAGAAATATTATTCATTTAGATAATTTTTAGTTTGTAACGTTGCCTTCAAGATGATTTGCTTGACCCCTGCTTCTTCAAATGTTGTTGATTTGTTTTATTCCTTTTTATCCATTTAAAAAATTCATATGAGACAATTTAGCTTTACTGAAAATTTTAAGTTATGTACACCATTCTCAATCTCGAGTTTGGATGAGAAAGGTTGATGGTTTATGTTAGTTTAGGGTCACTCCTAAAACTCACATAATTTTTTTAAATGAATTCAAATTTATATTCTACCAGTGCTAGGATGTTCCCCGGAAGCGATGGGCCACACTTTAGATTGAGTATGGAGAAAAGTAAATCAGGGACATTTACACCCAATTAGGATTACATTTGTACCTGGAATTTGAGGATTTTAATTGGAAAAACTAGAGAAATGATGGCCACAATGCTTTGAAGAAGAATAAATATTGCTTGTTTGCGAAAGAGTAAGTGGAAAGGAGAAAAATCAAGGACACTGGGATGAGTGTAAGCTATTATATGTTGAAAATATTAATAAAAAGAATGAGATTGAAATAGTACAACAACAACAATACTCAGGCCTTTATCCCACTATAGTGGGTTTGGCTATATGAATTTTTTATAGCCAATGTGCCCTATCTTTAGTCATAATCTCACTAATGCCTAAGTACATCATGTCTTTCCTTATAGTTTCATTCCAAGTCTTTATTGGTCTGCCCCTCCCTCGTTTGTCTAGTGACTAGACCCTCACAACACCTAACAGGTGCCTTTAATGGTCTCCTTTGTACGTGCCCAAACCATCATAGTCAAGCCACGCATATTCTCTGCAATTGGTGATACTCCTGTCTTATCCCTGTTACATTCATCCCTAATTTTATCTAGTCTCGTGTGTCTACACATCCACCTAAACATTCTCATCTCCGCAACTCTCATTTGTTGCTCATGTACACAATTCACTGCGCAACACACAAAACCATAGAGCCTCGTTGGTCTAATTGCAGTACTGTAAAACCTGTCTTTAAGTTTTAATGGTACTTCATGGTCACATAAGATTCCTAACACGCCTTTCCACTTCAACCAACCTGCTTGGATTCTATGTGTCACATCATTATCAATATCCCCATCCTTTTGAACTATCGATCCAAGATATTTAAAACACTCACTACGAGAAATATCTTGATCACCCAACTTAATAACAAAGTCATCCGTTCTTCTTGCTAAATTTAAGCTCCGTATACTTTGTTTTAGCCCCGCTCAACCTAAAACCCTACTTTTCTAAAGTGTCTCACCAAAATTCAAGTTTTGCACATACAACCTCGCGCGTCTCATCAATCAAAACGATATCATCCACAAACAATAAACACCAAGGTATTGCTTGTTGGATATGTCCGATGAGCTCATCTAAGATAAGGGCTTAAAACTGAACCTTGATGTAAGCCAAACATGATAGGGAATTCCTGTGTTAATCTTCCAAATGTCCTCGCCCTTGTCACTAAATTTGTATACATATCTTTGATTATGTCAATGTATGATACATTTACACCTTTCTTTTCTAAGACTCTGTAACGACCCTAGCCGATCCAACGTGACAATGTCACGGCTCTGCTCTAGGCATCGCTACCGGGCTGCAGCCCAAACACCCCAACCCCTCTCCCTCCACAGGTGGGTTGTTGGTGGCCACAACCTCCCTTTGATGAGGCAAACTCGATAGTCAAGTGCGCACCACGGGGACTTCCCAGGAGGTCACCCATCCCAGTATTACTCCAGCCCGAGCACGCTTAACTATGGAGTTCTTCCACTTCTCATCACCCATCCCAGTAACGTCCCTAGCCGATCCAACATGACAATGTCACGGCTCCGCTCTAGGTGACGCTACCGGGCTGCAGCCCAAGCACCCCAACCCCTCTCCCTCCACAGGCGGGTTGTTGGTGGCCACAGCCTCCCTTTGATGAGCGGACTCGACAGTTAAGCTGGGCCGTACGGGGACTTTCCAGGAGGTCACCCATGCCAGTACTACTCACGCCCAAGCACGCTTAACTATGGAGTTCCTTCACTACTCATCACCAACTGAGCTGCAGCTCAGTTGGTGATGAGAAGTGAAGGAACTCCATAGTTAAGCATGCTTGGGCGAGAGTAGTACTGGGATGGGTGACCTCCTGGGAAGTCCCCGTACGGCCCAGCTTAACTGTCGAGTTCGCTCATCAAAGGGAGGCTGTGGCCACCAACAACCCGCCAGTGGGCTGGAGAGGGGTTAGGGTGCTTGGGCTGCAGCCCGATAACGGTCCGCCTAAGGCCTAGTGGTGTTGATCCACGAAAGGTGGAAGGGGACGTTACAATAAAAAGTGCACTTTTTATTGTAACACATCTCCACTACACCCGAGTGGTCTATTAACGAGTATGTTACCGGGATGCAACCCAAGCACCCCAACATCTCTCCCTCCACAGGCGGGTTGTTGGTGGCCGCAGCCTCCCTTTGATGGGGTAAACTCGATAGTCAAGCCCGCACTACGGGGACTTCCCAGGAGGTCACCCATCCCAGTACTACTCCAGCCTGAGCACGCTTAACTATGAAGTTCCTTCAATTGGTGATGAGAGTTGAAGGAACTCCATAGTTAAGCATGCTCGGGCTGGAGTAATACTGGGATGGGTGACCTCCTGGGAAGTCCCCGTAGTGCGGGCTTGACTATCGAGTTTACTCCATCAAAGGGAGGCTGCAGCAACCAACAACCCGCCTGTGGAGGGAGAGAGGTTGGGGTGCTTGGGCTGCAGCCCGGTAACATGCTCGTTAATAGACTACTCGGGTGTAGTGGAGAGGTGTTACAGACTCTCCATAAGATCTCTCTTGGAACTCTATCATAAGCCTTCTCAAGATCGATAAACAACATATGAAAATCTTATTTTCTTTCTCGATAGTTGTTGATGAGTCTCAAGAGATGTATAGCTTACATGGTCGACCGCCCCGGCATGAATCCAAATTGATTCTCCGAGAGGTTGAAATAGTGCTGGATAAAAAATAAAAAAAATAAAAAAAATTACTGAGATAAATTGAATTAGTAAGATAAAAAGTAGTGAGCAATGCAAATGCTACATCTGATTTATATGATGGACAAAGTACTGAGAAATGAGAAAATGAGAAGTAGTAAATACATATACTTCAAAGAATAAAACGGTTTCATGCCACGAAATTCAACAACAAAATATTTTTTATTAAGATAACAAATGAGCAAGTATATACAACAAATACAATATTTTTTATGTCCATTATTGATCTAAAAAATAGATATAATGTTGTACTAACTAATAATATACCTACCGGTACAGTGACCCAAAAAAATTCCAATCACAATACATTTACATCAAAATCCTTATTTTTTTATACTAATGGTGATGTTGCTTACAAAATATCCTAAGTGAGGTCAGTTTCCTTGAGTTTTTCGTTGACAACATGGACTAGGTATGTGAAAGTTTTGAACAATGGAAATATGATTTAGAAGATAGATGACATCGAATTAGTAGAGTAAAATATCCTAATTGATTTTTTTTAATTTTAGTGTCAGTCATATTAGAAATTATCAATCTAACTTATGAGAAGATAAAGAGATATCTAATTGTGATATGTCAAGTACCTTAGATTGCATATTGAGAGGAATAAGGATATATATTAGGATATAAACTTCTAAGTAAAGGTTGCATGGTAAAAATACTATGCAATAAAATGATACCCAAGTGACTTAAAAGATAAATTTTACTATTAGGTTGGCAATGTTCAGTAGAAATCGGGAATTATTTTTCTGAATGTCTAAACCGGGCAACACACTCATATATATAGGTACACTAGCACGTGACATATCACGTACAATACATAACTCGATATCGAAAAATAAAAGCGAATATTCAACTCTCCCCCTCAAGTTGGGAATATATATTGATCATTCCCAACTTGTCAGTATTGTTCTTGAAGTTGTCGCTGCATAGCCCCTTGGTGAAAACATCGGTAAGATGATTAAATGAGCTTACAAACGGAGTGCAAATATTCCCCTTATCGAGGTGATCTTTGATGAAGTGTCTATCAACTTCCACATGTTTGGTCCTGTCATATTGAACTGGATTGTGTGCAATGTTGATGGCTACCTTGTTGTCATAGTAGATAGTAATAGGTTTGTTCACCTGAAGGCCCAAATCTTGGAGAATGGTTCTTAACCACAGTCCCTCACAAACGCCTTGAGCCATAGCTCTGTATTCTGCTTCAGCACTTGAGCGAGCAACCACGTTCTGCTTCTTGCTCTTCCATGAAACCAGGTTGCCTCCCACAAATGTGCAGTAGCCCGTGGTTGACTTTCTGTCATCTTGACTACCAGCCCAATCAGCATCAGTAAATACCTCAACCTCCAACGACTGATTAGTCTTGAACAGAATCCCACGCCCGGGTGTCTTTTTGAGATATTGCAACACCCTAAAGGCTGCCTGCTGATGACATAACGTAGGGGAGTGCATATACCGGCTTAGGATACCCACCGCATACGTGATATTCGGGCGAGTATGGGACAGATAAATGAGCCTCCCAACCAGTCGTTGGTATTTTGAGGCGTCCACTTTCTCCCCACTAATATCTGCATCAATCTTATGATTAGACTCAATTGGAGTGTCAACAGGAGCACACCCAAGCATCTCAGTCTCTTCAAGAAGATCAAGAGTATACTTCCTTTGGGACTGTTTCAGGCCATACAAGGATTTTAGCAGGCGACAGACCCTCCGGTTGGACTCTTTGATATCAAAGCCCGGAGGAATATCCATATAGACCTCCTCTTCCAGATCACCATGCAGTAATGCATTCTTGACATCGAGCTACAGTAGCTCCCATCCACGAATCACAGCACAAGAAATAAGCACACAGATTGAGTTCATCTTGGTAAGAGGGGCAAAGGTCTCCTGGTAGTCAATGCCTTGAGCTTGGGTATATCCTCGAGCCACTAAACGTGCTTTGTATCGCTCCACCACCCCATCTTGGTTCTGTTTGATGGTGAAGACCCAACGGGATCCGACCGTTCGCTTCCCAGGGGGAAGGCTAGTGAGCCGCCATGTTTTATTTTTATCCAAGGCTTCCTCTTCCATAGCATGTTTCCATTCAGGTATCTGAACAGCCTCCTGTCATGTCTTAGGAATCACAATAGATGACAGAGAGGAGATAAAGGCTTTATGAGCCTGAGATAGATGAGTATAACAAATGTAGTTGGCAATGGGGTGTTTGGTGCCACCCCTTTTACCTATAAGACATGCAAGAGGAACATGAAGGTCATCATCTGAATCTGGAGCTGAGACAGTCACTGGCACTGGCGGAACATTCACAGTCTGCACTTGCTCAACAGTCCTGGGACGACGTGAGTACGTATATAATATAGGTGGAGCGGAGGTGGAAGGAAGAGCAGTGACAACAATTGAAGGTGAGATTCGATGTTAACAATTGGAAGAGGAGATTCGATGTTCTCGTCACCGTCACTTCTCGTCTCCCCCTGACGAGGACTAAAGTACGACTCCCCCTCACGAAATGTTACATCCACAGTGCAATAGTAGCGCCGAGTCGGAGGATGATAACAACGATACCCTTTGGTGGTAGGGGAGTAGTGGAGTACCCAACGAAAATACACCGCAGGGAACGCGCATCAAGTTTATCACGATGCGGGGTATGAACATGGACAAAACAGACAGAGCCAAAGATACGAGGAGCAAGATGAGATGTGTGGACGATGTGTTGTTTGGCAAGACGCGATAGGGGCGTATCAAATGAAAGGACACGAGACAGAAGACGGTTAATGAGATAAGCAGCTGTGAGAACTACATCACCCCAGTAGGATTTGGGAAGGTGGATAACAAGGAGTGAACACCGAGCCACCTCCAACAAGTGTCTATTCTTCCGTTCGGCCACCCCATTTTGGGTGGAAGTGTGGACGCCCGTGGTTTGATGTATGATGACATGATTAGATAGATAGGCCCCAAAAGCACCCCGGTCATCATATTCTCCACCATTATCACTACGCAACACCCGAATTGTGCCACCAAATTGTTGGTTCACCATCTTATGAAACATCTGAAAACAGGAAAGAACATCACTTTTCTTTTTAAGCAGATAAACCCACTTAACGCGGGAGTGACAATCAATAAAAGTAACAAACCATTTATAACCAGATAAAAATAACACTGGAGACGGGCCCTAAACATCAGAGTGAATAACATCAAATGGACAAAAACTAGGGACAGACAAATGACTAGTACTCTGACAGACATGTTTAGAGCGTTCACATGCATCACAAGAAAAAGACTGAATTAAAGAGTTAAAAACAGGAAACAATTTAGTAAGGTAAAGAGGCGAAGGGTGGCCAAGACGCTGGTGCCAGCGTTGAATGTCATGTAGAGTCGGAGATCTGATGGATGAAAAAGCACTGGAAGAAGACTGGTCTAGCAAGTACAGTCCACCAACGTTCCTACCACTGCCAAGCATCCGTCTCGTATCCAGATCCTGAAATACACAAACATCAGGAAAGAAGGTCACAAAACAGTTTAAAGAAGTAGTTAAGTGACTAATGGAAAGCAAATTGCGAGGAAAATACGGGACATGCAAAACAGAGGACAGTGATAGGTCAGGAGAACAGGTGACAATCCTTTTACCAGCGATGGCGGAGAGAGAGCCATTAGCAGCAATAACCTTATCACAACCAGAAAGAGGAGTATAAGAGGTAAAATTTGAGGAAGAACCAGTCATGTGATCGGTCGCACCCAAGTCCATAATCCACTCGAAAGGTGAGGAGGACACAACATGAGCACTGGAGACTGGAGAGACCCGAAGTAGCAACAACAACATGAGAACCAGCAGTAGGAGAGTCAGTGTGGGAGCGCATCATGCGACGGAGAGCATCTAACTCGACAACGGACAGGCCTCCGGAGGTGTCCTCCTGAACCTCGGTAGAGTGCAAAAAACTGAGGACGATCGCCAGACTGACGGCCACCACCACGGTGCCCACCGCGACCCCAAGTACTAGAACCCCGACCAGCAGGGGCAAGGTGAGGATGTAAACGAAAACATGAGTCCCTGGTATGGCCCTTCTTCCCACAGTGGCTACAAAGAGGACGTGAAGCCCCTGCAAGCGCAGAATGATCAGTAGCAGGAGCGGCACCAAGAGCACGACGACGATTCTCATCATTGAGGAGCGTGCTGAAGGCCTCCCGAAGAGAGGGAAGTGGCTCACGATGGAGAACATGCAAGCGAACAACATCAAACTCCATGTTGAGCCCCATAAGGAAGACGTGGACACGGAAACAATCTTTGTCTTTCTGAATGGTCAACGCATCAGCAGTACAAGCAGTCGTAAAAGTATTGAAGAAGTCCAGTTGCTAATAGAGGAGCTCAAATTCGGAATAGTAGGCAAAAACAGACATGGTGCCCTGCTTCAACTCCAAAACACGGCGGGTGAGCTCATACACTTGCATCAAACTGTCTGCCTGAGAGTAGGTATCACAGGCCCGAGTCCAAATATCATATGCGGAGTCCAACAACATATAACTGTGATACACCTGAGGGGACATCGAGTGAAGTAACAACCAAAGAATTTTCCGCATCCCATTTTTCCATGTGGGATCGGTACGTGGTGGCTCAACGGTGGTACCATCAATAAGTCCATACAACTGGTGGCTGCGAATAGCATGCTGGGCTGCCCGGGACCACTCCAAATAATTCGTGTTATCCAAGACAACAGTAGTGATCTTCAACGAGCCAGACTGGCCATGGCTCCGAGGAGGGTCGGCAGACGAACCAGTTGGAACACCGGATTGAGGAGCCGTGGAGATAGTGGATTGATCATCCATTGAGAAGAGAGATAGAAGAGCTCCAAATCAGAGAAGACGGCCTCCAACGGGTCCCCCGTAGATCATGACGCCAGAAGGAAAGCCGGAGGAGGTGAGCAAGATGTCTCTGGCTGCCCCATGGAGGACAAAACGGCCGGAGACGCGGGGGGCCGCCCGGAAGGCCGGACGGAGAAGGCCCCCGGAGGAGCGCCACGGAAGAGAAACGGCCTTAAGAAAGAGGCGAGCGGGCGAGCGGGAGCGGCGGACTGGCGACGGCGACAGAAGCGAGCGGGCGAACGGGAGGAGGTGAGCGAACGGGCGAGCGGGCGAGCGGGAGGAGGCGAGCGAACGGGCGAGCGGGAGGAGGCGAGCGAACGGGCGAGCAGGGGAGCGGGAGGAGGCGAGCGAACGGGCGAGCAGGAGAGCGGGAGGAGGCAAGCGAACGGGCGAGCGGGAGCGACGGGATCGGCGATCGGGCTGGAGCGGCGGAAGACCTCCCTCTGATACCAAGTAGAAATCGGGAATTATTTTTCTGAATGCCTAAACCGGGCAACACACTCATATATATAGGTACACTAGCACGCGACATATCACTTGGAATACATAACTCGATATCGAAAAATAAAAGCGAATATTCAACTTGTTCTACATATTTGAATGGTGGACAATGATTGATGAATTAAATCATCTAGATTTCCCACTTCATTCTCTCCTCAAATTATTTCATCCTCTCTCCCTCTGATAGGGTCCCTTTGTTAGTGCCTGACTTACCCACTCATTCTGATGCCCTAGCTTACATCAACTTATTCTATGTTTCACAATATAGCTATCCGAGTGATGACCGCACATTCAGTTACCCTTCCTAAATCACAAAAAAGTATAGCCAACATAAAGGCATGAAATGAACAACAATCCCAAAAACATGTTTATGCATGTAGAGAGGAAATATAAAGAAAGTAATTTCTCCTTGGTTTCCCTCTTCCCATCCATGTCAGTTGTAGAAGCACAAAAATAAAAAAGATAGAACATTAATATGAACCATGTGGCTGATTTTTTGACTTATTCATATTTATCCAGGTTCAGGGAAGGGCATATGCTGGGGATATGTTTGGTGAAGTAGGTGTTATATGTGATATACCTCAAACATTCACCATAAGTACCACTGAGCTCTCACAAATTCTAAGATTGAGTAGAAATGCATTTTTCAATATTGTTCGAGAAACCATAAAAGATGGAACCCTCATCATGAACAACCTTCTCCAGGTATTAAGCGGATTGGTTTGCCAAATTATAATATACAAGGTTTTAAATATAGTTTGTACTATAACATACAAGCTTTTAAATACCAATTCACCGTTCTGACATACTATTTTACAGAAGTTGGGGATTAATGAAAGTTTATCAGGAATTCAACACAAAGGTTTGGGATCATTTCTCAGACAATGGTCTGAAGGTGTCGATATCATGGACAAGCAGTTTTCATCTGCAGAATACCAAGAAAACTACATGCATAGTAAAAGATCAGTGGAAGAACGAAACAAGAATTTGTTGGCAACTGAGGATGGTTACTTAGATCAACCAAACAAGATCCTCAGAAACAAAACAAATTTCAGTTTGATTCCGATGGAAAATGTTGAAAAGAGTAGGTCGCTGTTCAAGCAAAGAACAAACATGGATGAAGCACAATACTTTGGTTGGACAAAAAATTCCTTTGAGAAACAGGGAAAAGAGCATGCCAAAGGCTTTCCATCAGAGCAGGAAGTCATAAATAGTATAAAAAACAATCAGCTACAAAAAATCAACAGCAACACTGATGATCAAATCCAAATAAGGAAAGAATTTGGCTGCAGATTTAAATGCTTGCAACAAGAACCAGAGAAACCTACACGATCAGAAAGAGGCAGTGGTAACATGAGAATGGTAAATAAAAGAGTCACCATTCATGTGCTTCCTAAAGCGAATAGTGATTCGAGGGAAATAATGGGGAAGTTGATAATTCTACCTGATTCTGTGGATGAGCTTCTCAGAATAAGCCGTAAGCGCAGTATCATTCCTCAAAATCATTCATTTCAACCTGAAAATATAATTAGTTAGCATATAGTAAGAGAATGAATTGAAAATAAACCCCCAAACAGGCAATGCAAATGCATCCAAAAAAACCATGTGATGCACAAACTGCTTTTGGGAGAAAAAACATGCATTATTTAACATTCATATTTGTACATAATCTCTACTAATTAGTACAAGATACAGAATTTAAAAGTTTCTCTTATGACTATTAAGCATTCTAACTATTCCTGTACCGTGGAAAATTTCAGGTGAGAAGTTCGAAGGTTGTGATCCTATAAAAGTAGTGAATCGGGAGAGTTCAGAAATAGATGACATTGAGGCAGTGGAAGACGGAGACCATTTGTACCTGATTGAGGAACATTAACAACCTACACAACATCAAGAAGATAACATAACCAATGTTGAGAAGCTACATAACTTGTAATTCTTTCAATTATGCAAGGTGCATACAATATTGACCAAATAACATAGAATAGTGAAGTGAGTATATCATTCACATTAAAATCAAGTTATAAATGAAAGAAAATGAAAATACTGCTGTTGGGGTCCAGCAATGCCCCCGATGTTGGGAGGCATGACGCGAAGCGCTATGGCCCACACTAGTCGAACAGAAGGGCGTATCCCCTGGGCCTAACTGGCCACCCCGTGGATCCTGCCTAGGGTAGCCAACTCCATAAAGGAGTGGTAGCGCCGTCCTCAAACAGTCCGGGCTTTTGGGAGAGTTGGTAGCGTCATGTCCCTACCACAGAGGAGGTCACGGGTTCGAAACACCGGGGCCGTTTCTGGGGGGGGGATTGTTGGGGTCCGGCAATGCCCCCGGTGTTGGGAGGTACGGCGAGGCGCTATGACCCACAATAGTCGAACAGAAGGGCGTGTTCCCTGTGTCTAACTGGCCGCCCCGTGAATCCTGCCTAAAGTAGCCAGCTCCATAAAGGAGTGGTAGCGCCGTCCTCAAACAGTCCGTGCTTTTGGGAGAGTTGGTAGCGTCATGTCCCTACAACCGCATCAATTAAATCATCGGTATTTTTCAAAACCATACAACAGTCTCTCTCATCAAAATCACACATTTATTATCTCCCAGCTTGATAAAATTGAGATATAAATGAAAGAAACTGAAAATACTACATCTGTCTCCCTGAAAATTGTTTGAAAACTATAGATACAATATGACCACTAGTTGACTCAAAGACAGTAAAAAATACACAATTTCCATTCCGAGGTTGGTTTTCTCCAAAGCTTGCGAGCAAAATAATTCTGCTCACTTCACCGGTAAAGACAAGAGCATGCTAAAAAATTCATTGGAAGAATTTTTTGAGAAATGCAGTGTAGAGTGATTTAGCAGATCAGAAAATCGGGAACGGATGTGCTTCTGTATTGAAAACAAACTTATCCAAGGGGAGTATATCGTCATCTCCAAATAACAAATATAAGTATTTCAAGGTTTCTCCCAAGAAAAAAGTTTCCATCTTGTCTCTTTTATGAGTGGGAATTGTCGTAACATCATCTAGAGAACTGTAACCACCAGATTCAACCTTGGTATGCTCTTCAAAAGCCTGGAAGATCTTCCAACCCCAGTCTCGGTATCTACAAGAATGAAAATATAAGTATTTTCACATGACCAAGTACATCTAGTTTCTTTAAAAAGAATTTGGTAAAACATTTAGGAGAGCACCTACTTTGGATCTCCAGTAATGCGATGAAGTACAAACAAAGATTCGACTGTCTCAGGGCGTAGAAGATTGTGCCGATCATTGGGCTTAATTATTATGTCATTTGCATATTCTGAACTTCTACTTCCACCTCCTAGGGCATGTTCTGAATTATCCTAACAACAACAAAAAAGTCAACAGACTACCAACATCATAAGCCAGGATTATAACAAAACCAAGTGTTATTGAAAAAACCCTTCACATAATAATCAACTAGCTCACCTCGATATTGAAATAAGCAATTTCTGGAGCTAGACCTGTGGATGTCACTGAATACATTTCAAAGCAGGTTTTTGCAAGGTCTTCCGCAAGGGATAAATTTTCTAAATCTTCATTGGACATCAGATTGAGCTCTAGTGCTTTTTTCTTTGTAACACCTTTGGTTGCACCAAGAGCAAGGGTACCAGGAAGGAAACACACCTGCAAAAAATCAAATTGTGCAGGAATCACGTGTTTAGGTGTCATAACAAAGATAATGAAAATAATAGTACCCTTGAAGATGCAATAATTTAGATAACACAAGAAATAATTAATAAATTATGCAGATTTACCCATTTTTTAATGGTATAGAGCAAGGTTTTTAAACTCACTCCTGTTTTGATTTTGTAACGGCCCAAAATGTAAAGTGACTCAAACAGATAATAAAACTTTAACATTAAATATTCCTTGTGATGAAAATGAAATAATCAGTGTCGACTCGGTGTCTCTATGAAAGTTTGAGATATTTAGCGGCACTCGAGTGGTCTTGAGGGAATGTTGATTTCGCTATTTTTCTATGCTGGAACATTTAGTGATATGGATATAATTGCGTTATATTCATTGGCACTTGGGAAGTAGTTGTACGAGATAAGTGGGCCGGCTAAGTATTTTGGAAATGTGAGGTCAATCTTTGCATTGGCTTTGATTAATGAGGAGCTTAGCATGAATAGTCTCATATATTTGAGGCGGTGGATTGTAAAGCGGTGGTGCCATTATTCATTCCCGAGCCTTGTTGTTATCCCAATACTCTTCTCATTTTTTTCATCTCGCCTGGAGCTTTGACGGGGATGTTGACGCTAGGGCTTGCTCGCACTCCTTTTCCTCTCTGTTTGTCGGCTTGTTTCAGCTCGCCGGAAGAGCTCGGCAAGGGCTGGCGTGTGATTCTGATGGTGTTGTTGTTTTCGTGGAAACTTGTGCTTTTGATCGGTGGATCTCAACTCCAAACCGCCCATTGTGAGCTTTACTTTTCTTACCCTTATTTTTCTTCTATACGGACTGCAAAAAGTTATAAGACTAATTGGGTTTTCAGTTAGGGCTTTCCAACTTAAATTGATAATAAGTTCTTTTTCTTAGTATTTGTTGTTGGCGGCTGTTTGATGAGTTGGGCTTTTGAATGGGCAGGGCTCTTGCTCTGTAGCCTGTTTAGTGTTGTGCTTTACATATAATGGTTATATTGTTTAAACGCTGCTAAGATTGTACCTTTTGTTGGCCGGATGACACTAGTGTAGAGAAAATGCTGAAATCTTGTATATCCTTCTTCAATGTTTTAAAACAATGTATGAGTATATATATATATATATATATATATATATATATATATATATATATAGGGAGAAGAGAGAGAGATGAGTCTCATTTACATGGTGTGGGACTAATACAAGACTAGTAGAATCTACACTAAATAGGCCTATACATGGGCCTTTTCTAACACTCCCCCGCAAGCTGGAGCGTACAAGTCGTAGACACTCAGCTTGGACAAGAACTGATAAAATAGGGTACTCGGTAGGGCCTTAGTGAGAAGATCAACAACTTGGTCAGTCCCCGGAACATGCTTCAATTTCAGCTTCTTCATTTGAACTTTTTCCCGAATGAAATGACAATCAACTTCAATGTGTTTCGTTCTTTCGTGGAAGACCGGATTCTTAGCTATGTGTATAGCAGCTTGACTGTCACATAGTAAAGTAGCTGGTGAGCACAGTTGTCAAGGCGCGCGCCTTGGCGCGCCTGAGGCGCCGAGCGCAGCCTGTCGCGCCTCAGCACGGCTGAGGCGGGTGATGTGCCCCAGGCGCGCGCCTTACAGGCTCCCAGGCCTAAGGCGCACCTGGGCCTTTCAAGGTGTTTAAAAAAATTGAGATGAGCAAAAACATGATCTCAGACGCACCCGAGACACCCCTAGGCACACTTGGGCGCAAAATTCGCTGAAATTGAGCGAATCGGGCACCCAATTTGCTGAAATTGGGCGCCCGATTCGCTCAATTTCAGCGAATTGGGCGAATTGGGCGAATTGGGTGCCCAATTCACTCAATTTCCCCTTTTTCCCCATTTGTGCGCCTCACGTGCCTCAGACGCGCGCCTGCGCCTTGCGCCTAGGCTCCAGGGGCCCTTTGCGCCTCGGTGCGCCTTGCGCCTTTGATAACTTAACTGGTGAGGGAAGTTTTCCTCCTAGATCAACGAGGAGACTTTCAAGCCATGTAAGCTCAGATAAAACAGACGCCATCGAACGGTATTCATCTTTAGCTAAAGATCGAGCAACCATAGCTTGTTTCTTACTACGCCAGGAAACAAGGTGTCCTCCAAAATATGTACAAAATTCGCTGGTAGACCGTCGATCATCCAGGGAACCAGCATAATCTGCATCTGAATACACAACCAAAGTTGGAGTAGAAGAAGAGGTTTTGTATACCATCCCTTGACCAAGGGCTGCTTTTAGATATCTCAGGATGCGTTCGACGACCTGTAGATGAGATGTCTGAGGAGAATGCATAAACCGATTGACAACCCCAACAACAAAGGATATGTCTGGTCTCGTGACTGTTAGGTAAATCAGTTTTCCAACGAGACGTCGTTAGTATTTTGGATTTGGAAGAAGTCGATCTGTATCCGAGCCTCCTGCACAAAGCTTATGATTGACATCCATAGGAGTATTGGTCGGCTTGCATCCAGAGTAGCGGGCATCCTGAAGGAGGTCGAGGCAGTACTTCCGTTGAGATAGGACAAGGCCATCAGGACGTCTTGCAATCTCAATGCTGAGAAAGTATCGAAGGTTCCCCAGATCCTTTGTTTGAAAAACAGAGCTCAGATGTTGTTTGATCATTTGTATTCCCATTGAATTATCACCTGTGATTAGGATGTCATCAACCAAAAGGAGAACGGTGTCTGTTTTATGATGTTGAGTAAACAGAGAGAAATCTGCTGAGCTCGGAGTAAAATCAACTTCTCGCACAGCCTTACTGAACTTGTCGAACCATGCCCGATGGGATTGTTTGAGACCATAAATGGACTTTTTGAAGTGACAGACTCGGGACTCCCCCGTGGTCTCAAACCCCGGAGGTTGCTGCATGTATATTGTTTCTTGTAGATCACCATTTATAAAAGCATTCTTGATATCAAGTTGATGTAAGGGCCACTGACGATGCACAACCACTGAGAGGACACGAACCGTGTTGAGCTTGGCCACTAGAGAGAATGTTTCCTCATAATCAAGACCCTGTTGTTGAGTAAAGCCACGAGCCACCAATCGGGCCTTAAGACGGTCAATTGTCCCATCAGGAGTGTGCTTGATGACGAAGACCCATTTACAACCAACAGTAGTCTGGCCAGGAGGGAGAGGAACCAGATCCAATGTCTGGTTAGCCCAGAGGGTTGTCATTTCTTCGTCTATGACTGCCCGCCAGCCCAAATGTTGGACAGCCTCCTGCACGGAGTTAGAGACAGAAATAGAGGATAATGAAGTAGCAAAGGTGTGAAGTGTCGGGGACAGGCGATGTAGAGATACATAGTTTGTCATGGGATGGACGGTGGAGGCCGGTGTCGGATTAACAGGTCACAGAGTGTCAGAGGTCGAAGCCGACTGCATCGGGGCGGCGGAGCAAGGAGGGCGACGAGTATAGATACAGATAAGAGGTGGCTTGTGAAGAACGAGAGCCAATCAGGGAGGAGTGATGGTGGAGGAGAGGTAACTGGGATGACAAGTCTTGGTAAGGATTGTGATGGTAAAGGTGGGTTCGGAGCAAAGAAGAATGGTTGATCTTCCCGAAAGGTAACATCTGCGGAAACGGTCACCTTGCGGGTGGTAGGAGAGTAGCAAACATAGTCTTTCTGAGTTTGGGAATAACCGACGAACATGTGTTTGTTCGCCCGAGGATCCAACTTGTCCGTGGTCGGACCAAGTAGGTGAACATAGCAGGTACACCCGAAGATGCGATGCGTGAGAGAGAATGACAGAGTCGAGGGGAAGATGAGACTAAATGGAGTAGCGTTTTGAAGGACGGAGTAAGGGAGACGGTTAATGAGATAACATGTCATCGAAAGCGCAAAGTTCCAATAAGCCTTGGGTACCTGCATTTGAATCATGAACGAGCGAGCAACATCAAGAAGATGCCGATTTTTACATTCAGTCACTCCGTTTTGTTTGGGGGGGGCATAGACACATGACGCTTGGTGAATAATTCCAAATTCAGAGCAGAGATTATCAAATTCATGACTAGTGTATTCGCGAGCATTATCCGTCCGCAGACTTTTAATTTTTGTCAGAAAACTGTGTGCGAATTTCAAAAACGAAAGTCCGAAACACACGGGGAAGCTCGGAGCAATCGCGAAGTAATTACAACCATGTCGTGTAAGAATAATCATCAATAAAGATAATAAAATAACGATACCCAAATATATTAGTGATTTTGTACGGACCCCAAACATCAGATTGTACTATAACAAAAGGAGCAGAGCTCCAAGTACAATGAGAAGGAAAAGAAAAACGATGTTGTTTTCTCAAGATATATGAATCACACGTAAAATCTAGAAGAGAAATATTGGGAAGAGCCTTCTTGAGGACCGAAAGAGGAGCATGCCCGAGACGCCGATGTCAATGAATGAAGGAGACGAAGGAGATGATGGTAGGAGAATCATGAAGAAGGTAGAGCCCGTTTTGCAGTCTTCTTTTACAAATGATAATATGCGTTTGTCGATCTTGCATCAGAAAAGAAGAAGAGGTGAATGTGACAGAGCAATTCAAATCAGCAGTGAGACGACTTACAGACAGTAAATTAAACGGGGAGCCCGAGACATGAAGAGCCGAGTCGAGAGAGATAGAGGAAGTGAGAGAGATATCAGCAGAGCCGGAGACAGGGACGGTGTCGTCATTGGCTACTGTGATACACTTAGGATGTGAAGAAGTCAAGTATTGATGAGGATTCAGCGAGGTGATATGGTGAGTAGCACCTGAATCCACTATCCAGTGCGGATTAGTGGAGAGACAAACGATACCTTCATTGGAGATAGAGGCAACGGAGGCAGGCGGGTGGCTAAGCATTCCGTGAAGTTGTTGGAGCTGGAGGCAGACTTCTTCAAGATCAGCACGAGTGGCAGAGGGACTGTGAGCAGCAACAGAAGCAGTCAGACGAGGAGGAAGATCATGTTTGCAGTAACAGGTCGCCTCAAGGTGTCCATCCTTTCCGCAGAAAGTACACTTGAGCCGCGGCCGCCCACCTCGGCCCCTTCCCCGAGAGCCGGAACGTCCTCCACGACCAGGGGGAGAGGTAGTAAAGACACAGAAGAGTGCTGGGAAAGGGCCGGTGAGGCAGGGCCGATAGTGTCAGGAGGTCGTGAAACCCTCAGCAACATGGAGCACACATCAGAGAATGAGGGAGTCGCAGCAGACGATAGGATCCGAGCCTGAACACTCTGAAGATGATGCGGGACACGCACCATTATCATGACAATACCGACTACTTCCTTTTGAGCGTGCTGGGCAGCAAGATCCATAGTGGGAGGCTGATGCTGGATCCAGGCTTCAACCAGAGTATTGGCCCGAGCGACAAATGAGGTTAAGTCGGTAGCACCGTCAGTGTCAAGAGTCTGAAGATCTGTGATGATGTCATATAGGTGCTGGAGACTGTCCTTGTCGGAGTAAAGAGAATAAAACTCATCCCACATTGCCTTGGTTGTCTCGTGATACATGGTAATACGGTAAGGTTCGTCATGAAGGGAGTTGAGAAGCCAGTTCTGAACACGACCGTCGTTACGCAGCTAGTCGTCAGTAGGTGCTGAATGAGGATCCAAGAGAGATGATGCAAAAGTCCCTTGGGTTGAAGTACCCGACGTACAGAGTGCACCAATTCAACAAAATTCTTCTTCCCGGTAAGGGAGATTGTGGTGATCCTCAACTCATCACGCAGTTTAGGAGTAGGAACCAGACGGGCTGCAGGAGAGGAAGCCAGGTGCTCGGTAGAATCAATCGAGGAGCCCATGGAGAGACGGTCTGGCGGCTAGAGGAAGCGGTTTAGATCATATACATCAGACAACGGCTAGAGGCAATGCACAATCGCCAACGAGCAATGGACAAGCAAAGAGCTCGGCAGAGGAGACCGCGACAAGAAGGGAAAGTCGTTGTAAAGCCGAAAAGAGGAGACCGCAGCAAGAGTAACAAACCATGGATGAGGAAAACCGGTCGAACACAATCAAACTGGACCGCGTGGCGGCAGAAGAAGACCACATGGTAAAAGAGAAGACTGTGGCGGCTAAGGAAGTCAGCGGGAGCACAGGAGTCCGCAGCGAACACTAGAAGACCGCGCGATAAGATCAAACCGTGCGAACATGTCGAGAAGAAGCAAACACGTGGCAGGGCGAGCGACAAGATTAAGTCAGCATGAGCAGACCGCGCGACAAGCAACCCGCACAAACAAGAAAGAGGCCGGAGTGGCTTAAATTTGCACGAGAAGCAGGTCGCGGGGAGGCCGGAGGGTCCGCATCGACTAGAGGAGAAGGTCGCGTGGTAAGAGAGGAGGTGGGACCCACGGAGCAGACCAGAGAAATTATAAAAGGAGAAGAGGAGGGGAGAAGGGTGGTTCCACGAGAAGCAGCAACAAAGAAACTTGCGGTTAGAAGGAGTAAACCGCACGAGAGAAGCAGCAGTGACCGCAGAGATGTGCAGACACTAAACCGCAAGGAGTGTCGTGCGGTTACTCAATTACTATACGCAAAAAAGAGGGAGCTCGCCGAGTCCGCAGGAAGAAAGAGACCGCCCAAGGAGAGGCAGTTAAAAAAAACAGAGACCGCCCAAGGGGGACCGGATGCCCTAATACCGTGTAGAGAAAATGCTGAAATCTTGTATATCCTTCTTCAATCTTGTATGAGTACATATATATAGGGAGAAGAGAGAGAGATGAGTCTCATTTACATGGTGTGGGACTAATACAAGACTAGTAGAATCTACACTAAATAGGCTTATACAAGGGGCTAAACATGGGCCTTTTCTAACAAGTAGTACTTTACTGAATTTGAGGGGTTTTCTACTATTATCGGCTGTTTTAAGAATGAGTTCTTCCTGTATGCTGTTTTGAATTTTCCAAAGTTGGATCCTTATTGGGTATCCTGTATGTTTAGTCTTATGTGTGTTGGATAGCTTTAAGATGATTGTGAGTATATCCTTGGACCGATTGTTGATAATTGAGAAACTATATGGTTTTAATTAGGCTGGTCGGCTATTGTTTTCTTATCATTTGGGCTAGTTATAAAGTTACCTCTATTGTTGTTTACTGTTTTGGGTTGTTGTCTGTTAAACGTGATGAACTAACATGGAGTTTAGTTCTAATCTTGAATTATGGTTAAGCAAAGCACATGCTTGGGTGAGTAACTTCCAAGTGATGTCATCATAATAGTTAATGTTGTAGTTATAGCGAGGTACAACCCCGATATAAAAGATCCTAAATGATACAATTCTTATCAAGATATCGCGAAGGATGACATCTCCAAATATACGCGATAATGACATGAATTGCGATAAAAGAAAAGAACGACTGATGGTGAGAGTTATCTGTTTAATTTATGTTTTATTTCCCTATTTTGACATGTGTGCACCGTTACTTTTAAGAATGTCAAATACATAGTTACTTACATATGCTAGCATGGATTCGTAATATATCACTGATACTCATTGTCGCTCTATTGTATGGTCTTGACAAAGGCAAACAAACGATTAACTTCTGAGGGGATTAATAAATAAACAAACCTTAAGCATATTAACGAATTACATACAACTAACATAAATGAAAATGCATCGATACATGTAAATGTTAAAGGTACGACTGAATGTACATGCACATGAATGATATTGATGCTCTGCCAAATCAGTCGGCCGAAAGGCATAGACGCGTGTTGAACGTACTGATTTGGACTCTATAGACCCTGAGGGGTCAGACTAAAATACTGAATACTGATACTAATACTGATACCGTTACAGTTACCTTTAATATTACCTAATGTAAAGGATGAAAAGAGAACATAAGAACGTAATGTTATACGGTATTGCTTATAAACATGAGAACTGATATAGTTTTACAGTTACACTGCTAACGCAGGGCGAATCTATAGGCGGCG
Organism: Platanthera guangdongensis; assembly: GCA_039583875.1. Taxonomy (NCBI): domain Eukaryota; kingdom Viridiplantae; phylum Streptophyta; class Magnoliopsida; order Asparagales; family Orchidaceae; genus Platanthera; species Platanthera guangdongensis. Next base: position 195,785,510 of record CM077148.1, read on the forward strand.
GGAAATCTGCGCTATAACCCTATATGCTATGCAAAAGTCCGACCATTAGATCACAATTTGATAATAAACACTAGCATCACACACAAATAATTCAAAAGCAAGACAAAATAATTTATTTGGGCAAAAACAAGCTTAGGTTTTCCTCCACGTGGAGGGCCAAAGCAAGAGCGCGCGTCGAGTAAACCCTGCAAATCACAATATTTATCCAAACAAGTAACTACCATACAAAAGATCCACAACAAGCAGAAGATCCAATCCAATATAAATATGCTGCAAATAATACACCAATACAACGAAATCTCACCAAATAGTGGGTTGACCAAGACACTGAAAATTTCAGATCTGGATGCGTGGAGCGGCGATCAAATGTAGAACCTGCGGCGTGGAAATGATGACGGTGGTTGTCCTCGGTGGTGGATGGTGAAATCGGGCCGAAAATAGATAGATTCGGCCACGCAGGAGTAGATCCGGGTAAGGGATGGATGGATCTAATGTTTGGTAGCGGATCCGGGTTAAGTGGTGAATTACGAATGGAGGGAATGACGGATCGGGGGTTGAAATTCCAGATCTGGACAAATCTTGAAAGTTAGGGCTGCGATAAGGTGGATCCACGGGAAATAGGGGCCGGGGGAATGAAAACCAGCGACTGGTTTGTTGGCCGGGTGCGGGGAGGGAGTTTAGACGGGGTAGCGGTGGACTGGAGAGGGGCTGGAAGGGGCAGTTGCTGGTGGCTGCAAGGGGAGGGCCGACGACAGAAAACCTGGAGGGGGTGGTCAGGTAAAAAGAAAATAAAACTATATAGAATGAATAGGAAATTTCATTTTCCAACAGTGAACCAAAGGGAATTTCTGAACAGGAAAAGAAGGGTTGTCTTGGGGCTGTTTGGGCGGCAGATAGGAGGGTTTGGAGGGGGGAAAATAAGGCTTAGGGTTTGGGTTACCATGAGGAAGAAGATACAAGTCTAGGAGTCGTCACCTAGGGTTCCATAGAGTCGGCACCGTGGAGGGATTTCGGGATTTCTCTTCTCCAAAATCTGCAATGACTTCAACCAGACCACGAACCATCTATTCATAATAAAAGGAGGATTAGGGCATCCCACCATCGATGGCTATGATTGGCCGAAGGTGGAGCCACCTAAATACATCAAAATAAAATGCAAAATAGTGAAATAATATATCAAATCGATTCGCAACGCGAATCCGAACACATCTGCGGAGTCTGGTCGTCGATCCGGGCACGCCATATATGGAAAGTCGTCAAATCAGCCCTGAATGGGCCCAAAACTCGTCCTCCACTGCAAGTGCTCGTTCATGCTCCGCATCAACTGCTCAATTGTATACGTTGATACATTGTTGAACTATACATATAAGAACTTATACGAATGTGTTGTGGATATACTGTTTCACACTTTACTTGCACTGCTTACATGATTACACTGTTACATAGCTTATTTTCTTACATTGATACGGTTATATAGCTACTGAATATTCTTGTCTTATAACTGCTTATACTGTGTTATGACTACTAACATTACAGTTATAATGTTACTTCACAGTTTCATTACAGGTACGAAAAAGGGTTAGTATAGACATATGCTTATTACTTTGCTTAATCATTTTCATTTGTTTTTACAGCAGTTAAAGAGGTATATCATCACTTAGTTATATTTTTATGACCAAGTCCGTCGTCAATTTTGTCTATGTACCTGACGTGACTTTGGGTACGCAAAGTAAAGTGAAGTAAATTGAGGAGAAACAAAAAAGACTCGCAAAATGATTCAAGGTATGAAGTACGTTTTTATTATGTGTTGTATTTGGTGATCACTAGCCTTACTTCAGTCTGGGATGAATGTTATGAATGTAGCTTAGATACGGAATTATGTGGGGTCTAAAATGGGGGCCTCACAGATTTCGCTGTCATAGCAGTTTTGGTTTGTTCGGATTCTAGTTTTGATGACTAGTTTTGGCGTTAAGTTCCGTCTAAGAATTGAAACTTCTTATTATTTAACATTTAAAAATAAACATTGAATAAAATAAGGTTTAATAATTTGATAAATCTATATTATAATATTTTAGAGCAGAAAAGTTTCCTTTTGGACCTATATTATACTTGTTAAAGAAAGACATGGAAAAAAAGGCCCATTATTGAAGCCCAAATAGGAGCCCATGTATAATCTAATTTAGTCCCACATCTTTATATTGGGAATCCTCCTCCTTCTCTCTTCCTATATAAATGTACTCATACTTATATTATATTACGGAGAATTAATAAAAATACTTTTATTTTTCTCTCTCTTGTTCATCTCTACATGGTATCAAAGCTACCGGTCCTACACCTTTTTCACTTTTATTTTCTAAACTGCGGGTCTCCCTGGCCTCTTGCAGCCTCCCGCGTTCTACCCGCACCATGCGGTTTCTCTCCTTTGCGGACTCCCTGGTTCTACCCACAGCTTTCTCCCTCCCATGGTTCCACCCCTCCTCCTTCCCCCTCCTTACTGGTTTTATAGTTCTTCTCCTCTGATCAGTGGGGCTCGTTGTCTCCCTTCTCGCTACGGTCTAGATCTGCCTTACCGCTGCGGTCTGATCAGTAGGGCTCCTCGATTGCTCTCTTAGCTCCTCATCACGGTCTGCCTCAGTCCATCGTAGTCTTCTCTTCGTGCCACTGCAGTCTCTCTTCTCTTCTCGCCGCTGCGGTCTCTCTTCTCTTTCTTGCCGCAGTATTCTCCTCTTCCTTGCCGCAAGATCTGCTCACAGCTTCTCTGCCGGTCTTTTCTGCTCGTCGCGGGTCCAAGGTTTCTCTTTCTTGCCGCACGAGCTGTCCTCTACCTGCTTCCTTTGTGGCTTCTTCGTCGCCGTTGTAGGTGTTATCAGGTTGTCGTTGCTTGCTCGCTCCACTCCTTCACAGGTCGATGACTGCTCGCACCTGTTCTACTGCCTTTGTTCGCCCAGCTCCTCATTTCTACGCGCACAGTCTCCTTTCGCCGCACCTGCTTTGCAGCTGGCCGCACTCGGTGTTTGCTGCTTAGCCGCATTCTCAGGTCGCGACCCTGCGACCTCGGTGTTGTCGTTGGACGCACTCAGTGTTCGCCAAGTAACATATTCCTCTACCCGCGCGGTCTCGTTTAGCCGCATCTGTGTTGCCGCTGATCACACTCTGTGTTTGCTGCCTAGCCGCATTTCTTTACTGCCTAGCCGCATTTCTTTGCCGCTTAGTCGCAAACATTCCTTGCTTAAACACACCTGCCGGCATGTTTTGTTGTCTACTCACCATCTTAGCTTTGTTGTTGTTATTGGTTTCATGGATTCGACAGCTGCTTCCTCCCTCCTTGCTCGTGTTGTTGATCATCCACCAAAAATTCGTGTTGAACTTCGGATTACCACCATCTCTCTCACTGGAAAATAAAATTCTGTAGAGTGAATGCACTCAGTTCGCCGTGTACTGCAGACCAATGGTCTTCTTTATCATGTGACAAAGGCATCTCCTACCACACCCACGAAGGAGTGGACCTGTGATGATGGTCGTGTCCAATCATGGATCCTCAATTTCATGGACACCGAGCCATATCGGATGACCATGTATCATGAGACAGACAAAGCTATGTGGGAGAAACTTCACTCACTCTATTTTGGCAAGGACAGCCTCCAACATCTGTTTGATATCATCACCGACCTTCAAACGCTTGAACCAGGTGCAACATGTGACTTGACATCTTTTGTTGTGAAAGCCAAGACACTTGTATCGCATGGATACAACATCAGCCTCCCACGATGGATCTAGCTGCACAACGGGCCAAGAAAGAAGCAGATGGGATTGCCATGATGATGGCCCGTGTTCCACCCCATCTTCACAGTGCTCGGGCTCAGATTCTTTCGTCTCCTACAACTCTCTCCTTGTCAGATGTTTGCTATATTCTCTTAAAGGTTACACCGCCACCAGAAGCACCTGGAAATCTCTCTTCGGCCTCCTCCAGCAGCCCCTGTTTACTCCTGGATCTCATGGTCCTTCGACACGTGGAGGTCGCACCACTTCTCGGGGACGGGGGAGTGCTGGGGCCTGGGCGACCTCCTTTTAAATGTACTCATTGCGGTCGGGATGATCATCTTGAGTCCACCTGCTATCGCAAGTATGGTCTGCCTCCACATATCACAGCTTCTGCAACAACTAATAATCCCTCCACCCGTAACGACATTGATGCTCTGCGCACTCAGCTCCAACATCTCCAAGGAGTGATAAGTCGATCATTCGGGTCTGTTGCATCGATCTCCAATGAAGGTATATCATGTTTCTCCTGTAGCTCCCACTGGATTGTGGATTCAGGGGTCACACACCATATTACTCTGCAGAAACCGCTTCAGTACTTGCAGATTGAGACACCACCCTCGTTTTTGACGCTGCAGATGTGCCTCTCACACCAACCCTTTCTTTATCCTCGATCCTTCATGTTCCGGGATCACCTTTTAACCTGTTTTTTGTTAGCCGTCTTACTCAAGAACTTGATTGTTGTGTAACCTTCTCATCTTCCACCTTCGTTGTGCAGGATCGATAAACACAAGGTATCATTGATAAGGGGCGGCTGTCTAATGGGCTCTATCTGTTGGATGTTCCACCTACTGTTCTCTTTGTGGTCTCTACTGTTGATTGACATCAACGTTTTGGGCATGCTTCCCTCCAGATTCTCAAAAAAGTTCTTCCTAATATTTCCTTTTCTGAGTTTACATGTGAATCTTATATCTTTGAAAAACAACATAGTGTATCTTTCACTCCTACTTGTAATCGGAGCGATGCTCCTTTTTCTTTAGTGCATTCTGATATTTGGGGTCCGTATAAAATCCCCAGTATTTATGATTATCATTACTTTGTTGTTTTTATTGATGATTACTCGTGCATAATCTGGTTGTATTTACTTTGCGATCTAGCTGAAATCACCTCTATTTTTCGTGATTTTATTATTGAGACTCGAACGCAATTCTCTACTACCTTGAAAGTTCTTAGCACCGACAATGCGCGTGAATATACCGATCGTACCTTCTCAAGTCTGTGTACCGAGTTTGGAATTGTTCATCAAACCTCGTGCGCTTATACTTCTCAACAAAATGGTATGGCAGAGCGGAAAAATCAACTGCATGCCCTCCTCCATACTCAACTTTGTAACTCTGTTTAGTCTTTTGTTTCCTTCAAATCCCACGTTCTCTCTTACGTCTCATGTTTTTGGATGCACCTGTTATGTCCATAATCTTGGTCCACCTACTGGCAAGTTTGGTCCTCGTGCTACCAAATTTATGTTCTTTGGATATTCTCGCACTTAGAAGGGTTATATGTGTTACTTTCCAGTAGATGGCAAACTGGTCGTTTCAGCAGATGTAACATTTCTCGAGGACCAACTATTTCACTCCTCTTCTTTAGCTCCTCTTCTCCCTCCTCTTCTACCTTGTCCTACCGTTCCTGTCACATATCCTCGACCCCCACTTCTTCCCACACCAACTCTGTCACCAGTTCAACCCAAATCACTTCTTTGTGTATATACTCGTCGTCCTCCCAAATATGATGGCCTACAGCAGTTAACCTCTACCAGCACTATCTCGCGGCTTGTCGATCTGGCATCCACCTCTACGGCTCATCCCTTGGCGATTATATATCCTTACATCGTCTCTCTCCACCTCTTATAAAATATATGCTATCTCTATACTCCATTTCTCTACCTAACTTTTGAAGGAGGCTCTCCAACATCCGGGGTGGAGTGTGACCATGGATGAGAAAATGACTGCTCTTTGGGCTAACAAGACCTAGGATCTTGTACCTCTTCCTCCTGGTCAGATTTGTGTTGACTGTAAGTGGGTATTTGCGATCAAACACGCTCCAAACGGGACAATTGAATGCCTCAAAGCTCGGCTTGTGGCTCGAGCATTCACTCAACAACAAGATCTCGACTATGATGAAACATTCTCACCAATGGCCAAGTTAAATACCGTTTGAGTTCTGATCTCCTTACTTGTTCATCGACAATGACACTTACATCAGTTGGATATTAAAAATACTTTTTTCAATGGGGATCTTCTCGAAACTGACTACATGCACCAATCATATGAGTTTGAGACCACGGGGGAGTCTCGAGTTTGTCATCTCAAAAAATCAATTTATGGTCTCAAACAGTCTTCTCGAGCTTGGTTTAACAAATTTACTAAGGTTGTCTGTGAAGTTGGCTTCACGCAAAGCTTGGCTGATTTTTCTCTTTTTACTCGTCATCAACCAACTGGAATAGTTATTCTCATAGTTTATATTGATATTTTGATTATTGAGAATGACTACCAGAATATAACTAATTAAAAACACTTAAACTCCGCCTTTCAAACTAAATATATGGGGAATTTTGGGTACTTTCTTGGACTTGAGGTGACAAGAAGACTCGATGACCTTATTTTATCACAACGGAAGTATTGTATTGATCTCCTTCAGGATGTTGGTTATCCAGGATGCAAACCTGTCGACACTCTTATGGATTGTCAACCACAAGCTGTGTGTTCATGAGTCTGACTCTGATCCACTACTTGAAAATCCAGAATATTATCGACGTCTTGTAGGAAAACTGATATCTCGTTTGCTGTTGGAGTTGTCAGTCAGTTCATGCATAATCCAAGGACCTCTGATCTCCAGGCCGTCGAGCGCATCCTCAGGTACTTTAAGTCTGCTCCTGGATAAGGACTTATGTACAAACCGTCATCCTCGCTATCTCTGATTGCATATTTTGATGGTGACTATGCGGGTTCCCTGAATGATCGACGCTCTACAACAGGTTTTTGTACATACTTTGGTGGAAACCTTATTACATGGCGTAGCAAGAGGCAATCTATTGTTGCTCGCTCATCTGCTGAGGCCAAGTATCGTGCAATGGAGGTTGTTGTATCTGAGCTCACCTGGCTAGAAAGTCTCATTGGTGATTTGAGAGTCAAACTTTCCCCATCAGCAACGTTGTTTTGTGACAGTCAAGTTACTATACATATTGTCAAGAATCTCATTTACCATAAGCAAACTAAACACATTGAGGTTGACTATCATTTCATTCTGGAGAAGATTCAATTAAAGAAGTTATAATTGGAGCAGGTTCCTGCTACCGGGCAAGTTGCGGATATTCTCACCAAGGCCCTACCGCTAGGGCTATATCATCAGTTTTTGTCCAAACTTGGTGCTTACGATTTGTATGCTCCAGCTTGCGGGAGAGTGTTAAAGAAATACATGGAATAAAAGGCCCATTATTGAGGCCCAAATAGAAGCCCATGTATAATCTAGTTTAGTCCCACATCTTTAGATTGGGAATCACCTCACTCTCTCTTCCTATATAAATGTACTCATACTTGTATTATATTATGGAGAATTAATAAAAAAAAATTATTTCTCTCTCACGTTCATCTCTACAATACTACAAGCATAGCCAAAAGTGAAATAAATCGGTTTATGTAATGATATGCCTCCGGCCCCACTATTGTGGGATAACGGCTTGAGTGTTGTTGTTGTTGTTTTATGTAATGATATGCCTCATGTAAACCATGGGATAACCATCATGTTACTAATTTTTATATTTAAAAAATATTTACGTATTTTATACTTTAAAATCAAAATTATAATAGTTTATCATTAATTAAGGTTTATCTAATAAATAAATAAATATGAATGATAAAAATATACATGTATTATATTGATTTACATTTAAAATTACAAGAATAAAAGAAGTATTTGATTGAATAATAAATCTGAATGGTGAAAAATACTCCAACTTGCCCCCTCATGTAGGTAGCCACAGTACCACAAGGACAGTAGAGGTGTGGACCACAAAAACCTTGCTTTGATACCATATAAAAAGTCAGAGAGCATCTAACTCAAAACTAACCGGTTAGAGGGGAGAGGCTCCCAAAGAGGACCTATAAAGCATAAGAGGCAACCCATGACATGCGATGTGGGATTAAAAGATTTAAAAAAACTCCAACCAAAATACCAAAAATGACAGCCCCATAGAGAAACACTCAAACAAACTTAGTTTAGGAAGTAGATCCAATCACTTCCAAACATTAATAGTCGAAAAAACTAGCCCAAAGTTAAATAGATCTGAGCGAAACAGATCGGTTTGGCCAATTTGTTAAACATTACATATAGCTACAAATATGATGATTAATTTTATAAGAAACAAATATACTCCTTAAAAAAAACTATTACTTACCAGATGATCCATTTTTGGACTGAAGGAGCCTTTAGATCCGTAAGGAAGCTCTCCAATGAAAACTAATCCTTTGGGTATAGACTTGCGAACAAGAAATTGCTTGACTCCTTTCATAGCTTCCATAAACATGTCATACAAATATTTCAGCTGGTGGTTACGGTTGTGCTTCTCCTGAATCCAAACTTTAATCAAGTATTCATAATAGCTATCCCCACGAGAACCCAGTCTAACGTTCTCACCACTGAACTCGCCAGAGTGAGGGCTGTAGTTATTAAAGAAAAATAGAACGATCTTGTCAACTTACATCATATAAAAGAAGAATAAACAAACAACAAAGAATTAAATCAGAAAAGATAATGCTACTATCCTTGATGCAGGACCAAGAGTCCACCTTCACGCCACCCTGGAGTACACCAAGGGCCCACCTTGGAGTCCACTAAGGGGGTTTATCAGGGCCGCGTCCCGTACACCTCAAGTCCTCAACCCATCCCGGCCCCACAACAGGGCCGATAGGTTGTTGAGGTCGGGGCTCGATCCTCCGACCTCCTTGATAAAGAACTGTCATGCGAGCTCCCATCACCAACTGATCCGGGGATGGGTTGGGGTGTACGGGCCGCGGCCCTGATAAACTCCCTCGGTGGACTCCAAGGTGGGCTCCGATGGACTCCAGGGTGGAGGGCAAGTGGACTCCTGGTTCTGCGTCATAAAAGTGCACTTTTATGATGCAGGACCAGGAGTCCATCTGCCCGCCACCCTGGAGTCCACCGGGGGCCCACCTTAGAGTCCACCAATGAGGTTTATGATACGGATCAGTTGGTGATGAGAGCTTGCATGAGAGCTCTTTATCAAGGAGGTCGGGAGATTGATCCCCGACCTCAACAACCTATCGGGCCTGTTGTGGGGTTGGGGATGGGATGGGGTGTACGGACCGCGGCCCTGATAAACCCTATTGGTGGACTCCAAGGTGGGCCCTTGGTGGACTCCAGGGTGGCGGCCTGGTCCTGCATCAATCCTTCTATGTGGAAAAAGGCTTTCTTTCACATGACTTTATTTAGACTTGGTTTAGAATAAACATTCAATAGGTTGATATACACCATTCACCTTAAACTTCAACGAAAAGTGGTATCAGGTTAAATTTCATGAACATTCAGAATAATTTAGCAATGCAAAAGTAAATCCTAATGGGTGGTCGAGATAGATGATTCAATAAATTAATGGTGTATGAATGCTCAAGTGAATGAAATTTTGTGAGATGGTACAAAAACATATCAAGACAGATATCAACTGATTTGAATTTCTTTTTTAAATTAAATCTTATCATAATTAGAGGTGCACACAAAGTATTTGTTTGTTCGTTTGAACCATGTTTTGTATTTGTTCAGACTATTGGAAGATTGAAACTACCTAAGCAAAATTTTATCAGTACTCTCTTGGCACTCTTTCATTTTCTCATATGTTTTTTGTCTTCCTTTTCATCAAGTTTCATGCGCAATCTATGAGCCCTGCTTTCCAAGATACTCTTGATTTGTTTTCACATTTAAGTCGGGATGTTTATTTTAGGCTTCATTTGGTTCGGCGGTGGCGGGTCGATCCGGCGGGTGGAAACGGAGTGTTCGAAACGGAGGGGGGAGGTGGTTGCTCCAAACGAAGCTTTTTGGGGCATTTCTCAAGGCGGGTGGAAACGGAGCAAACGCCGCCGGAGGTTCATTTGTTTACCCTCCTTCTGGCGGCGTTTGCCCAAAACGGAGAAGCGAAACGCTCAAACAAATAGAGCCTTAGTTATCTATGTCATTGTTGGTTTGTATCCCAAACAAAACAGGTTGATGGTTGATGTTAAGTTGCTAAATTAGTGCCAAAAGTATTGATAAAAAATCAAGTTTGAATTTTGGGAGCAGTGAAACGTGTAATGATAAAAGGAGAAAATAATAGCTTATTGATCAACTGAGACCATATAACTATATATAGGAATATTGCATCTTGGGCTCCTATGTAATAATTACAAAGACATAATATACCACAATACTGTAGTGAGAGAGAAAACAAACCTTTAGATTTACTTCCTCAATGCCGATCCAACACGGGAAAACCTATTTAAGCCCCTTCAGCCACTCCTTGAGATGCAGTCACCACCCGGTGAGTCTAGGATAGCTTGCCTTTTAACAACCCCCCCCCCCCCCCCCTAACACCATAAACATCCAGCATCCCAAGCCTGAGAGAGTATGAATGAAGAGATTTACCAAAGACATCTTTGGTGAGTACGTCAGCAAGATGATCTTCAGATGACACAAACACCGCAATAATAATTTGAACCTGAATTTTGTCCCGCACGAAGCGGCAATCAATTTCAATGTATTTTGTAAGACTCGAACGTATCATTTTTGTATAAAAATAACAAACTATGTGAATATCCCCGATGATGAAAGAACCTTTTGGTGCTGACGTGACGTCGCACTTTCATTTAATGTACGAGTTTTCTGTTGACAGCCGCTTTGTTTTAATAGAAACGCAAGTGAATTTGGGTTGTATTGCGGTGAATGGTGGCTGTGCTAAGGGTGATCTGGTGGGCTGGCTTGGCTGGGTATAAGTTATGTAAAGTGGTTTTAATTCATTTGGACCGGCTGGGTATAAATTATGTAAAGTGGTTTTAATTCATTTGGACCGGCTGGACCGGTAAGATGACCCCCCGGGTTAGGCGGTGGATCCTCCTGTATGTTAAATCCCGTGCTCCGCTAGTTCTCTGCATTCCGACGGAAGAAAGCCAAGCCGCACCCGCGCCGATCGCCGTAGCCGCCCCAAAACTTCTCCGTTTCGTGTGATTTCTCTTGCGTTGGATCGGTAATCTCTTTCTCTTCACTCCTCTTTCTTCTTGTATGACGTTTGTGTGTATAAAATGATGATGGGGGAAACCCTAGGGTTGTGGTTTTGGATTTGAGTCATTCGTTTTGTTTCCAATCAGAAATTCTTTATGATTTTTCCAAACCCTCAACCTTATTTGCACTCCATTTGGGCGTGATGAAATTAGGGTTTCTGTTGAGGTTTTGTCTTGACCTTTGCATCCTTTGGTTGCCGGCTATAAGTGAAGATGCATAGGGGGCTGTTTTTGTGCTTGTGGGTTGCTGGGTATGAATTATCCGGCTGTTTTGCGGGGCGTGACACCTGAAATTGAGCTGCAATTCGCAGCCCTTAAATGTTGCCTTCGTGACAATTTTTGTGGCTGCGCATTGGAGCAACCTGGATAAATATATGCTGAATGGTGTACCCCGAGCCCCATGTTAGTCCTTCCCTAGACAACTCCTAGAGGTCGTAGTTGTGACCGTCGTAGGAGTTCGCGCATAACTATTTATGGCGCAACCCTAAAGTAAATGATATTTTGATAATGCAGAGGATGTCGTCCGGCGATAAACGTGACGTGAACCCTTCGAAGGACAAGGGCAAAAGAAAACTTGGGGTGAGTTCTTACTTCTTATTCCTCTTTTGTGAACCTTGCAGTTGCTCTATATCACTGAAATGCCGAAAACGCTAACATGGCTTAGCGAATGATAGAATTCTGAGGGGAACTAAATACAAATAAATCATAAATAAATTGAATGAAATGAAATGATTGAATTGAAAGAAAATGGAAACTGCGCCGACGCAACGAAATACTAAGGGTCGGCCTAGTAAGGGGGGGGGGGAATGTTTCAGACTCCTACACCTCGTGAGGGGGGTAGAACTCTCACACCTCGTAGGGGGGGTCGAACTCCTACAGATTAACATATGAATCTGAGTAGGAGGCGTTGAAGCCTGTAGCGCGTAGAAGCGCCATACAGCGGATAAGAACAGGAAGGGTCCACGGACCCGGATACTTGAAATGTTTAAATGACCATAAGTATTTCGAGAAACGAATTATGAATAAGAAAAACAGTACAACTGAATTATGAATTGATATCAGAGATAAAGATGTTGATTTTACCTGCTCCTAGCTTGTAGTATGTTCATAAATTTCATTGTTGCTGACTTTCTTGTCTGCTTGCAGTGCAAAGTTATACAGGTAAGAGTAAGAATTCACTTAGTTTATCATTAATTGGTTCCTCATTTGTAGGAACCGAGCATCAACGTACTAGACCCCACTAGACGGGCCGAGTTGGAGGCAGAGCGAGGAGCAGTTGCAGACGTGGCTCGTCCACGGGTTAGCAGGAGTTTACTTTTCTTTCTTTTGTTGGATAGTGGTGATGTAAGATATGTGGTGTACAATGTAACTTTGTATTCTGAGACATGAGACATTCGACGTCTAAGGAGTCGTCGAGATACTTCTTATAAGCATCTTTATCAGCACGGGTGCATTCCCGGCAGGCTCATCAGAGGATACCTCTTCCAAAACATAGAGCTTGCGCTCTTGCCTGAGAATAATTCTCAGGTTCATGTACCAGTCTAAATAATTTGTATCACTCAACTTCTCCTTCTCAAGGATCGCTCTGAGGGACAGGGTGGAGTGTGAACCACTTGCCATGGAAATTCTACAAAAATACAAGCAAAGCAAATTAGTACCACATTTCAAAATACAATTTATCTTTCAATTAGGACTTTAATCAAAAGCTCTCACTATTTTTATCAAACTGATAACCCTCGATATCAATTCGAAGAATTTGGCGAGTAATCCTCTTAGTGAACAAAATCCATATTTCACTAACACTATGAGTCAGCTTTGACTTTTCTCTCACAATGCAGCTATTTAGATAGACAACGCTTGTCAATTGCATCACTATGCAATCTTTGTATGATTGGTGAATAACTCCTTATTCGCATCCATCATATGAAGCATGTCAACCTCATGCCTCTGGGCACTCAACATTTGAGGTCACCCAGTTAAGCTAGACCCGATATCAACAGTGGGATATCACAATTATCCGCTCGCACCCTCACTAAGATAGATTAATGCACCTTGTTTTGACAAGCCCACACTTCATCGATCGAGGCAGGAAGAGTGTCATCCATCAGAAGGTATCTGAATACTTAATATTTCTTAAGGAATTTTAGATAGCAGATTAACTCTTTAATCATGGTTAATACTTAACCAGAGTGCACATCAAGCATAATAATAAAATTCAACAAGCATAATCCAAATGCATCTCAGATGTGCACAAAAATCATCAACATTTGATGAACTGGGCTAAGTCTGAACATCTAGAACATGTCTGAATCTTCAGACCTACATGCACTGGACATGAGCAACACCAACTCCACTTACACAGTAGACAAGCTCGTCACTTCATGTGAGATTCAAAATCTAACACATGCTTAGTTTCTCAAACCAACAAAGTGATGGTTACTTTTAAGGATTAAACTTCAAAGAAATCACATGCGTTTTTGACAACATCCAAGACTAGATTTGGGCATTTAGAACACTTCTAAAATTCCAAATCTACACGTCATGGATTTAACAACTTCTGAAATAATGAATATTGTTGGCAACCTCCCTCTGATACCACTGTTGGGTTTTTGGGGATGACACAACACTTGTGCACGCAGCGGAAATAAGAACAAGAAAACCCAAACGAGTTCGGATCTGACAATATTCATGAATCAAGAAGTAAAACATGTTGTAATAAAAATTATCTTTGAGGGATTGAGTCAGAACTCAACCTAGATGCTCCAGAAGAATCGGGTCGGCCACACAGCGACTAGAGTCTTGAGCGCAGAAAGTATATCCACGCCTCTACAGTAATCCACACGATCGGGAGAACCCGCAGCAACTTGTCACACAAGAGCTAGGTCGGGAGAGGACACTCAGCATCTCCACAGACTGCTAGATCTGTTGTGGGAGAGGCGGCGGCGACACTCGCCGGGATCGGGATCGGAATCAGCGACGGGATTGACGGAACGCTTCCGTCGGGTTTCTAGGGTTATCTTCTTCTTGCACAGTATCGGCTCGAGTGCTTAGACAGAAAGAAAAGGAACCGTGAACAGAAAACCTTAAAACTTCCTATTTATACTCTAGGAGATAAATAGAACAGCTCTCGTCGCTATCCGCAGACCCAAAGCTTTCATTACAGAATTCAGCAAGTCAACATTTGACTCAGTACGAGCATTCGTCGAACTCAACTCGACGAACTCTGCGTCAAAGGCCGGAACGTCGAACGTCATTCGTCGAACTCAGCTTGACGAACTCTGCGCCAAAGGCCAGCATTCGTGGAACTTCATTCGTCGAACTAAGCTCGACGAACTCTGCGCCAAAGGCCAGATCGTCGACTGTCATTCGTCGAACTCAGCTCGACGAACTCTGCGCCAAATGCCAGTTCGTCGAACGGCGTTGAGTGAATACAATACACTCAACGCCTAAGTGCCAGATTCGTCAAGTAAACCCTTTACTCGACGAAGGCGTTGAGTGGACTCAACGCACTCAACGCTTAAGTACGACAGTCGAAGAATCAACACTTGATACTCGACGAATCAGTGAGTCAACTCAACACACTCAACGTCATCATTCGACGAGTTAACACTTAACTCGACGAAAGCGTTGACTGGTCTCAACGCACTCAACGCATTCAGCCTTATGGCGTTGAGTGAGCTTAACACACTCAACGCCAAATGTCTTAGAATATTTTAAACACCTTTTTAATTTCCTTCAACTCATCATATGAGCTAAACTGTACAGATCCAATCTCTCAATTTCTCCACAATCTTATGTGCGACCCTGATAGGCTCATACTGAGTTGGCAGTGAGGCTACATGCTTGATCACTTCCAGATCACTTTGGTTGCACCAACATAAGTTGCATCCTCTCCAACTCTTTCCTAGCGATTATATTTATGCAACTACCATTATCGATGACGAGCTTGCAAGGACCTCCTGTGCTCGGGAAATGTGAAGAAAATAGTGGTGGGCGTCAATCCTCCTCGGCATGTGGGGTGTGGAGGATGTAGCGGAGGACTCCAAGCTCTAGCAATCTCTCAGCATCGCTCTCTCATTAGTCCACTACGACGGTTGTAATCTCCTCAATGGCGACGTCCTCAGCCTCAATGTTTGGCTCGCCCGAATCCTCAATCAGTAAATTCCTATTCGGACACTGCGCTGCAAAATGCCCTCTGCCAGAACATCGATAACATTGGACGCCCCCAGACTTTTCCCATCGCGTCTGCGGGAACGCGAGGGATGACAGTAGTCGTGGAAGGAGGGAGTCTCCGAGCTGCGGTGGCATCGGGTCGAGTGTTGACCTGCCTCGAGATAGCAGTACGCAAATACTGCTCGTAATCTAGTGCGAGCTGAAATACCTGCTCAACCGTCTCCATCCTATGGGGAATCAGTTCCCTTCAGATGTCCACTCTAAGTCCAGCACGAAAGCATGATGCGGTGGCGATGGGCTTCTACATAATATCGTTGTGAACTACTAGCTCGTCAAATCGGAACATATAATCTGCAAGGAAGAGAGTCCCCTGACGTAATGCATAGAGTTGATCTCGATATGAAGCGGGGAGGTAATTATCTTGTAAGTTCATCTCATCCCATCGGGAGATGGGGTAATAACCATTCCGCTCCAGAGATCTCTCAAGACTCGACCAATAATTTTTTTCCTGGCCGATCAACTTCATTTTGGCGAATCGCACTCGTCTTTCGTCACTCATCTCAAATCAGTCAAAGTAGTGATCCATATCCATGAGTCAATCACTAAATGTCTTTGGGTCCAGGTGACCATCGAAGGAGGGCGCATCAATGCGGATAAGCCGGGTGATGTCATCCTCCTCTGGAGTCATCCCACGATCATCAAAGTAGTAATCGTATTGTGCAGGAGGTGCTCGATCTCTACGAACAGGTGGGGGAGGACGAGGCTCATCTGGAGGACGGTGATCCCTCTTTGGATCTCGTCGATACTCGTAACCATGACGATAATTCCCTCTCGCAAAAGGAGGGGGGTCTTGGCGAGGAATGTCTCTACCACGCCTCTCAGGAGACGGTGTAGCATCTCGTGAGGCTCCTCATCAGGGGGAGAAATCGCTTGACCTCTACGTGTCTCTAACTGATCAACCTCCATGCTAACCTTCGCAATATCGCCCCAAAGGGTTTCAAAATTGGCTCCCATTCGATCAAATTGATCAAGAACAAGCCTTTGAAACTCAGCGGACGCCACGTTCGTCTGTGAACTGGCGGTCCTATTGTCGGTGTGATTGTGACTCGACATGGGCTGACGATAATCTCTACCACTACATAACATGCAAATGGTGGTCCTATCGTCGGTGTGACGCATTTCCTGGATCACGATCCCCACAAACCATCAGAACAAAGACGATCGAACAAAACAGCAGAAGAGATCAATCGGTTGATCGAACGCAGAGACCGATCAAGTGCAGATAACAAACGAGGAGGACAAAGAACAGGAACGATGTCAACGAACGAAACAACATAGCAGGATGTCGAGCATTCAGGTCGAGGACAACGGGGGATTTACCGCCTTTGATACCATGTAGCGAGAGAGAGAAAACGAACCTTTAGGTTTACTTCCTCAATGTCGATCCAACACGGGAAAACCTATTTGAGCCCCTTCAGCCACTCGTTGAGATACAGTCACCACCCAGTGAGTCTAGGATAGCTTGCCTTTTAATAAATATTCTCCATCAAGATAGTGAATACATATCATTAAAACCTATCTTGCTAAATATAAAATGAATTCTATGACCCCTAATGAATATGTCGTGAGATTGACAAGCATATCATTTGAGCTCATAAAGGATGCATCAATATCTTTAGACTCCCTCTTCTCCAGCCACTCTGCTATACTCATAATAGACTTCAAGTAGATATCATCTCAACTACCATATCAAGAAATATTCTTGATGTCGACAACATGATTAATTTGTTGTTTTATGCTTTATTGATCATTATTTTCTGTTTAGGAAACACTAAATTTAACATGATGAATCATTCGAAAGAAAAATATCCACCACACACTTCTTTCCCAAAAAGAAGTAAAAAAGCAAGGAAAATTCTTACTTGAGAACCTAAAGGAAAAAATAAGGATGATCAATATAAAATGAACACTATTAACCCATGTAACACGCATTCCAATGATACTGTAAGCTCGAGAAAAATTGCAAAAAATAACCGGAGATCCCAGAATATTTGGATTACAAAAAAAACTCCGTGACAAGAAACTCAAGGTACAAAAATGCTTCTTACCTAATGTAGATGGGTACCATCCCTTCAATCTTGGGAAGTGTCTTCAAGTGTTCCAATACTTTCATTGCCTCCATACCATACCTAGGATCACCAGAAAGTTTACTAAGGTAGTTAAACTCAAGTTGCAATGTTGAAACTTCTGAAGTACTACTTAAACCACCAGGAGCAGGATAAGCAGATCCAGTATTCAATATAACATCACTGAAAGGAATTGATGTTGGACTAGAGGTAAAAGCTGATAGTAGATGATTAGCCAAATTCTTCGCTGTCCCTAAGAAGACCTCGGACTTCAATCCTCGAAGATTTACAGATATCCCACTATCACTGATATTACCATGCCCGCCTCCCCCCAAATGATAAGCACTAAGAAGACCGCCTAAAACACGGATTGTGGTCTCGAACAAATTGACCTGCCCCTTTGTGTTAATTCTTTCCATAAGGTGCTTTTCTATCCATGAACCTGCTTCAAAAACAACTTCATCAAGTCCCATGATCATGGCTGTGTCAAGGGAGTCGACGATAGTAGCACCAAGGCCCCCCAGACCGTCAACACCTTTTTGACTCAAAGGCATCAACTCGTCATAGCCCAAGGCGTATCTACTATAACCAGACCAGGCATGTTTAAATGCTTCTTTAACCTTGTTCTTTCTGGACATCCATTCAGACTTATCATATAGCTTATTATGACTGAGGCTCAAACTCGAGTTTTTAATGTCATCGGGAGAAAGCCGTCGAGGAAGCTCCCGGGGCTTCTTAACAAATCTTCCAAGTTTTCCAAAGTTTTCTTTTGCATGCTTTGCATTCCATATGGTGCTATTGGGCAGAAGCCCACGAGATTCTATCTGACTGGGACTTCTATGAGTAATTATTAAATAACTTAACCCCCCAACCATCAATAGTATCAAAATTTTTCCTATACCACATCTTCCACAATCATGTCTGATGCTTTTAGTACTGAAAGCTCGTGTTACAACCTACAAGGAAAGCACAGAGAAACTTCAATAATTTTTGCAGCCTATAAGGTAGAACTAACAGACAGACATCACACTGAATTTAGCACTGAGTAGTACCATAATCTATACAGATACAAATGATGACTCAGCCCACAGAAAGGTCAAAAATACAACAGGAACATGATTCATTGTAAGAAATTGTCATAAGAAAGAAGAGTGTGTTTAACAAAGATAAGGTGAAAATAGGAGACTAGCACATTTGCAACAAAAAAAAAACCTCTTCATACAACAGAGAAGGTTTTTTTTAAGGTTAATTGAACTGTTTGATGATTGAATGAAGTTCTTATGTTTAATCTTTGTTGTGCGCACTTCTAATGTTTCCTTGAAATTTGTTGAACAAGTGGTCATTGCGGACACCGAGATAGCTTGAAATTAGTTGAAATTTGTTTCCTTGAATGGTTTAGGATTTGATGTCAAAGAGGTCAGTGCTACCTCTCTTGTCTTCAACTATTTAAGGCTGAGCTTCTTGGACTCGATCTCTAAACGGGTTCTGCTACCTTTGCTCTGAAATATTCTTCCTCCTTTCTGCTGGTGGCATGATATTGGCAACTGTTTCGTTTTTCCTTCAAGAAAATTTTCAGCTTTTCGCGGCAGAAATTTTTCCGCAAGTTATTTAAGTTGCCTAAATTGCTCTGTGTTGTGGTGTTGATGGTATTCGTTGAACATGCTGCGATTATGAGTGTCCGTCAAAGTGTTTTTTGGGACTTGGCTGCCTGAAATAGGGCTCATTCTTGATAATATTCCCCATCTCTGTTAGTGGAGCTCCGAAAGATGAATTTCTCTTTCATAAAAGTGATTGTAAGGGCTCACCTGGTCATGGTTACGTAGTTTGGTGGAAGTTACTGTTAGAGATATTGTATATGATAGATATAGCTTATATTCACCTCGGGTGTTGTGATCACCCTCTCATGTATATATGTGTATACCATATAGTTGAGTAATTACATTGACTTGTTACCTTCTATCATGGAATCAAAGCAGCTACCAATCTAACCTTCCCGCTTCTGCCGCTCGATTACGTCGTTGATTAGCCCAATCTCATCGATCCCGATCCAGAGGACCATCCCTTTCTCGCTGATTCCGATCTAAATGCACCGATCATGATCCCGCTTTCACCGATGCATCCCATTCAAAATTTTCTTCCTGCTTCCGCATCGCCGATCCTGTTTTTTCGATGATCAAGACGCACGGGGAAGCTCCAGGCGATCCAGACGCACGGGGAAGCTCCAGGCGATCCAGATCAAGACATTCCAGGCATTCAGACACTCCAGGCATCCCATTCTCGATGATCCAGACGCACCAGGACGCTCCAGGCAATCCTGATCCAGACACTCCAGGAGACATCCACGCTTTCCGTCGGAGTCCTAACTGTTGGCTCTATTTTCCTCCACCTCCGGCTTATTCCGCAGCCCCATTTTCCTCCTCTGTCATTTTGCAGCCGCTGGCACTGTTTTCCTCCACCTCGGCTGATCTCCGACCATGATCTTCTACTCCGGCTGATCTCGCATCCATGATCTTCTTCTCTGGTCACCTTCGTCCTTTATTGGTTCGATGACATTGTCTCACATCTCAGCTTTCTTTCTCCAGAAGAATTATGTCATCCTCGACGGGCGGAATTACAAGGTAGCTCACACTGGTGCTCCTCGTCGTCCACCTGCCCGCTGCCACTAATGTCAATGTCTTGGTCATGTCAAATTTGAGTGTCACAAACTTCAGAGGACTCGACAATCTGGTCAGCAGCAAGCTCCTGGTTCACCTTCTGCTCACCATTTTGCTCCGGTGCAGTCTCTCTCTGTATCTGAGCATGCCTTGCTGATTGCCCAGCAGCTCTCCCAGAGTCCACTGTCTCGCTCCTCTACCTTTGTACTTCTGCTGGATGCTTTTGACGCCTCTGCCTCTCAGCCAGCTGCCTTCGCCCTTGCAGGTACCACTCCCTCCGATCGGGGACTTGACTCTGGAGCCTCCTTTCACATGACATATGATGTCACCCACCTCTTGTCCTGTGAGCCTGTCCCCTTTGATCTTAGTATCATGGTAGCAAATGACCATTCTCCCCATCATCAGTTGTGGCATCCTTCATACCAGCCATTTCTATGTTCTCGATATTGCTTACATACCTAAGTTATCCATGAATATTATTATATCCACCAGTCAACTCACATCCTACGGTTGTCCTGTTATTTTTGATGAGTTTGTGTATCGTGTGCAGGATCGTCTGAAAGGGACACTTCTTAGAGCTGGTCGTCGTCGTAGCGGGTGTACGTCCTTGATCGTCTTCATCTTCCATCCACTCCATCGTCACCGACAGCTACATTTTGTCTTCCTTCGGTGGCATCATCGTCTTGGTCATCCAAGTGGTTCGCGTCTTACGTCTCTCATCATTCATGGTTTCCTTGTTCGTGTTTTTGTTGATCGGTCCCACTCTTGTACAAGTCGTAAGCTTGGTAAATAGTGATGGAACTAGGATTTTTGCGTGGCCCGGTCACAATAAATTTAGACAATAGTTGTTGAAAATATTTCTTAGCATTTAGCTTTTTGCCCAAGCATCAATGTGAAGCCAAATGTATTTCTAAAAAAGAAAAAAATTAGCATTATAATTTATATCAATATTTAGGTTATTAGCAACCAAGGTGAGGAAACTACATCAATCTAAATCCATCTAGGAATATGTTTTTCTTTATGTATTTCAGTGATATGAAATTCGATTAGGAAAAACTCGTACTAAATTGTAACAGAACATATAGGTGAACCAATAATCAATGTTATTCATTACTAGTAAATAAAAGGGGTTGATATAATTATAATTACTAGAGCTAAAGCTGATTGTGAAGTGCAGGATACGAGCTTTGTGGTATAAAAAATTTATACCATATCCTAAGTAAAAACATCATTCAATTGAAACAGATTAGTTGTATTTTCTGAATCAAAGTTTTAAACAATTGTAGAGCTTAAGAAGGTGCACTCAAAAACAAAAAACTATAAACCTTGGTGCATGAAAATACAAAAAGATCAAAAATAGGCATCTGTTGAAATATCTAGGTTTCTGACAAATATGAGTGAGGAAGAAATGATTGTAGGATTGAAGGGACGGATGGGGATGAGCACAAAGAATATGTAGAAGACTAATAGTGGATAAAATGGCACTATAGAGATCACCATAGATCAAGGTTGTCAAGATCGAGATCCTAGGTGGGATCGTTTCGAGGTTGTATCGGATCGTATCGTAGGATTGGATCGAGAATCGCAAGATCCTACAACATTCATAAATTAAGATTAAAAATATAAAATTGGATTTTGTATCATTCAACTACATGCTTAATTAACAAAAAATTGAGCAATATGTAAATAAATATATTAGAAAATTTTGAATAACTAAATCAAAAAAATAATATCATATTAAGTTTACTTTGAGTTTCAGGTAGGACGCCCAATGTCTGCTAACAATAAAAACAAATATGGACTGATGGATTGGTGGAAGCCTAGAAGCGGGAAGACAAACCCAGACTCCTGGATTGCTTGTACGCTAGAAGTAGGAAGCTTAAATTGTTCATATACTGGATTTCTAACCACTAGATTGCTCGTACGCTAGAAAGGAACAGAAGACATCAACCTGAAAGTAAGAAGCAAGAAGCCACTCGATTACCAACCACTGGATTGCTTATACGCATAAATATAAGATAAGACACTGACAACTCTTGAAATGAAACCTGGTAAGGAAGGAAACGGAAAACATTGTCTGGATCTGAAGCGACCAAAGACGTCGTTCTTGGCCTCCGTTTGCAGTCGACAATCGATACTTTGGATACGGTAAAACAACATAATATGATTCTGTGATGGGGAATGGGGCGGGATTGGGATAAGATTAAGCAATGGGCTATGAACGTTGGACTGGTTGAATGGGGTTGGGATAGGGTTGGGCATGTTTTAGTTACCTTTGGCCAAACTGGTAGAATCGGGTCGGTATCGCGATCCTAAGGATCCTAAGATCCGGATTGCGATCCCAATCGTAGATGTGCTACGATCCGGATCGCGATCCTGATAACTAGAGACATAACAGATTTACAGGAACTATTAAAAATGAATTGGTATTCACTGAGATAGATCCAAACCATTCGTTTATTATTCTACTATGAATCCTAGCTAGCCCTCCAATAATTAATTGGTTCCAACCATTCTTGTTTATCTAACGTTGATTATAATAAATTTTATGTGATTGCACAAAACAGCAAAAAAGGAGCATCAAGAGGAAAAGAAACACATACCAGTTCTAAGAAAAATCAAAAAGAGAAACATCTAAGAGGAAAACAAACAAACACCATGATGGCACTCGACCAATGAAAATGGAATATTGTTGAGACCTCCAGGCGGCAATGCAACAATCTTTTGTTGAAAGAGAATACAAAAAATGACTGAAATTAGAGGAGTCAATCGAATAAATGGAAGAGGAGTCAATCGAAGAAATGGAAGAGGAGAAGATCAAAAGATGATACTTGTTTCTGCTCTTGCCATTGACCAGGGATTCAATCTAGGTCGAGCATGATAGAATAGTCGAGTACGATGGAGAAGACACTGTCGACGAGGGATTCAATCGACGACGAGGAAGCAAGAGCATTGGAGCGGCCTTCTAGGTCGAGCGTGAAAAGTGAAGTGGCGAAAATGCAAGCGCTTGGCCGAATCGGGCTATTTTCACGCCCGAGCACGTGCCCGAGCGTGTCTTAAACTAGTTCTGCCCATGTTGGTAAACAACTACAACTCCTCTATCAGTCTAGTGAGTCTAGGTCTCAGCATCCTTTTGATTTAGTTCATTATGATGTATGGGGTCTTGGACTTTTTATATCAAAGGGCATACACTGGCACTATGTTCTTTTTGTTGATAACAATTACCGTTATTGTTGGGTCTACTTTATGCATTGTCGTTCTGAATTCTTTCAGATTCGCACCTTCCTCATCTTCTCTCACGTTTCTCCTCATTTTTAGGTTGAGATTGTTTCCACTGTTGTTTACATTATTAACTTGCAGCCTTCCATTTTCCTTCAAGGCCAGAGTCCTAGTGCGTGTCTGTAATTCGACCCCCCCCCCCCCCCGTTACACACATCTTCGTATTTTTGGCTGTCGTTGCTACATTTTAATCCATCCACGTGAGCGTACCAAGCTCTTTGCTTAGTCTGTTCCCTGTGTCTTTCTTGGATATAGTCCTGATCATAAGGGTTATCATTGTTATGACCATGCTGCACGTTGACTTCGCATCTCACATAATGTGACCTTTGACGAGTCTCACCCTTTCTTTGTGTCCACTGTCCCCTCGACCTCGCACTCATCTATTACTCCATCTAATGTGCAGTTTCTCACTCTCCCATCTCACCGCCTCATGTATCTTCTCCTCTGGTATGCCCCCTCATCTCCCCTTGCCGCAGTCTACACCACATCCGACCTCTCCAGTCTCACCTCCTTACTCCTCCCCTTTGCCACCCACTTCTCCCTCTGACGAGCTCGTCTTCCCCCTTTCATATCACTACACTCGTCGTCCCTCTTCTATTCCCTCGCCTCCAGTGCCCCTGGTCATAGCCTTGTATTATCCAAGAACAACCACTTGAAGATTGAAGTATTCACTGATGTTGACTGTGCTGGAAGTCTTGATGATAGGAAATCCAGAACAGGGTATTATAACTTTGTTGGTGGAAATTTGGTGACATGACGTAGTAAGAAACAGAATGTGGTAGCCAGATCGAGCGTGGATGCTAAGTATCGGGCAATGCCTCAAGGTATTTGGGAAGGCTTGTGGTTGCATACTATGTTACAACTTACAAGATATGGGACTTCAGGGGAATGTCCCTTTCTTCTTATACTTTGATAACAAGGCAAGTATTAGTATAGCTCATAACTCAGTTCAACATGGCAAGACTCAACATGTTGAGGTCGATTGACACTTTATCAAAAACCACTTGGATAAAGGAAATGTGGTGTTCATTCCAACGACCAACTGACCGATGTTTTCACTACAAGCCTGGGTTGTGATGTGTTTACTGATGATATCCATAAGCTCGGGATGACTGATATCTTCCGTCCAAGTTGAGGGGGCAGTTATAATTAAGTAAAGGTTTGTACACCCTTACTCAGGTATATGTTTAAGTAAAGGTTTGTTTTTCATTTATCAAACACATTATTTAGTTCCACTCAAGTTTTTATCACTCAAAGGTTTCAACTTTCACGTTTATGCTTTGATAGTTATTATTAAATATCCCGGTTTGATTAAGTTTGTTTATTAATTAAGCTATTTTTATATGTTCGTACTCCATAACTACTGAGATAACGACCATTGCATTGATATTTTTAGTATTCACAAGGTGAATATGTGTTTGTTGGGCGAAAAGTTCATTCATGTGAATTGTGTTTAGTGAACATAATATGCAGATAATTCTCTATCAATTATTAGTTCTCACACGTGACTTTCATAAAATAGCTTGTTTTATGAAGGGCGAATATGGTTATGCACCCGCGGTTCAATGAACTATTCTCTTTGTATTGCATGGGGATCCCGATTATGTGTCAGAGTACCAATTGCTCCAGCATTTGCATTGTTTGGTTCTCTGTAAAATGCCGGGGTAGTCCGAATAATCAAATCGAGAACTTGATTGCCTCGGTTCATGAATGTGTTCAATCAACAGAAGATTAGACAATAAATAGTTATAATTAATGGTGGAAATACTTTCTTTTGCCTGGACTTTAGCATTTTGACACTCTAGGTCCATGTTTTTTTTTATTTCTCACATACTCTCACAGAAACTCCATGTACTAATACTAACAAGCTAAAGTAAAATGTGCTTTTAATTTACTCTCCATTAACTTGTTGGACAATAATATTCAGCTAGATACCCCACCAATAAATGGATTTCAAGATTAAAAGGAAACAAAAGTAGCATGCAAAATTGCATTTGTCAAATACACATCTTAAAAGCTACTAGATGTGGGTGTTTCACATAAATTGGCACTTAGACCTAGAACTATAATTTTCTCCATTGTCATTCTATGATTCATGTAAAGCTGCGGTGAATTTGTAGCCAAGATCAGCAAAAGCTGAATTACTCCTAAACAAAATTTCATAATCGGACAGCATTCATGCAAAATCTTATAATCTCTGTGATTACCATAACAAAGTAAAAATATACTGATATAACAGGAAATAAAGATCAAAGCGATGAGGATCTAGGATTATACGGCGGAGAAAAAACCTTGAACGGCGACCGGTAACGGAACTTGGCGTTGTCATAATCGACATCCTTGGTCGAGTAAGGAATGGTCTTCGTTGACATGGCCGGAGGGGAAGTCTAGGGTTTCAAGGTCCTCGCCTCCTGCAGTTCCGGAAGATGTGGAAGCGGGTGGCCCCCCGTCTATCGTGCGAGA
The DNA here is from genome assembly GCA_039583875.1 of Platanthera guangdongensis. Lineage (NCBI taxonomy): Eukaryota > Viridiplantae > Streptophyta > Magnoliopsida > Asparagales > Orchidaceae > Platanthera > Platanthera guangdongensis. The sequence goes on from CM077148.1 coordinate 195,811,283, forward strand.
GCGTTTTCCATTTCAGTCAACTCCGGCAAACTGCCGTACTACACTAGGCGTTTCCTATTTTTCTTGTTGTTGACTGCTTTTATAAGCATCCGCAAGTATCGCCGGCGTGGATCGCCGCCGGTGGTCGGCCGGTCAGCTTTGGGACAACTTTTTGGGAAGTATTTCTCCCTTTGAACGATTTTTTTGGCTTTTTGCAGAATTGCACCCTTCAATTTTCCCATTTTGACATTTGAACCTCCAATTTATAAATACTGCACTTTGCACCTTCAATTAATTTTTTTTGGCATTTTGCAGCCCAGACTTCATTTAAAGAGGCATTTTTGTCCTATTTTGCTGAAATCATATATATTGGCATTTTGCACCCCAAATTCTTTAAATTGACATTTTGCATCCCTATTTTTTTATGCACGCACTTTTGACACATTAATTTCGGCTTTTTTGCAGATTGCACCCTTCAATTGCCCCATTTTGACACATTAATTTCGACGTTTTGGCTTATTTTGCGGTGTCCAAGCTTGGAGAGCCTCCTATGGATGGCAAGACGGACACAAATCCTTATGGATTGACAAATCCAAGCTTGGAGAGCATCATGTGGTGCACAATTATTGTTCTGTGCACAGAAATTAACAAAAACTTGTAGATCGCGATCATCAAAATGAAAAATACGTAGCACTTCAAAATTTGGAGTGCGTAAGTTTTAGATCGTCATCAAACTTTTAGATCGCCGTCATCAAAAATAAGTAGAACTTCAAAAATCCAAGAGGAGTCCGTTGTAACCACTTTCAAAATAACTTTTAGATCGTCATCATCAAAATTTGGAGTGCTTAAGTTTAGCACTTCTCACAATTTTTGACAATAAAAAATAACTAGTAATTAACAAAACTGAACACAGAAATTCAAGTTCATAACAACACTTATTACAAAATTGAACACAAAAATTCAAAGATAATTGGAGCACAAAATTGTTTCGTCTCCGATCAACTCCACAAACTTAAAGATCGCGATCCAAAATTTCACATTGATTGCATAGAACAATATTATAAAAATGTTTAAACAAAACTTTTTTAACATGTAAATCAAAATAATTAAATGTCAAATAGTAATTGCATTGATCTCTGATATCATCTCCAGTAGATACGATCAGTGCCCGAGATCAACAATCATTTCTTCTCACCTGCATATCAACATTGCAATGAGTAAATAACAACAAAATAATACATAATTTTTAAAAAATAATGGAACAAATTATGTTTACCGATTGTTTAGACCTCGTAGTTGAGTCTTGACTTTTGGGGGATTCAGAACAACTCTTCTTTGTACGTCCTCTCATGAGAGTTGTCAACATGAGTACTTCATACCATGTCAATTCACTCCATATTTTTTCCCTTCTAGCTCATCTTCCTCCTTTCTTCTAGCATGCTTATATGGTCTTTCTGCCTTCTTTTTAACATTATCTCATGAAACAATATGATTTAAATTTGCTAACGGCCACTCCTTTGCTGAATTTATTGGATTCAACATGTGTTCATATGCCCTCATGAACATGTCTTTTCTATACCAATGTCCAACATAATTTTCAACATTTTTCCTCCGATAAAAAATACATGATGTTGCACACACATGAATACTCGTTAAATCTCATCTCCTATAACGACAACTCCATGTATTCAGATCAACAGTCCATTTGTCTCCTCCCCATCCTTCAACTTCAAATTTATGGTGCTCATTACATACTAAAATAAAGTTGTGCGCATTTTTTGTTACTTTCCAACAAGCGTTGTATAGAATGACATATATCTCCACTGAACTTTGATATTTTATCTCTTTGTATGTGTAATCTCTTCATCAATAACACTCTTATGGTCTCCACCATGATTATTATAGGTTTATCCCTTGCTTTTAAAATGACTTTGTTGAAAGCCTCGAAAAAATTATTTAACATGTCACATTTAGACCAAGTGCTAAAATGAGATCTAGCCCAAATGTCTTTTTTTTTTTTTTTAACCCATTCATAAGCCTTCTTGTCAGTCAATTTCAACTTTTCCATTTCATTGTTGAAATCTGTTAGCCTACTTGCCGATGTTGTCTTCCATAGCAAGTCCTTTAAATGTAATCCTCTATGTTTTTGTTTGAAGTTGTTGTACATATGCCGCAAACAAAACTTATGTTCAACATTGGGGAGTAGTTCATTAATTGCTTTAATAAACCCTTTCTGCTTATCCAAAATAAATGATCATGTATATGTGTTTTCAATACACAAATCTTCAATAAAAAGACTAAGAAATCATGTTCAGGTCTTTATATTCTCTTTTAAGACAATGACATATGCAATATGATACATGTTATTATTGTCATCAACGCCTACATCGCAGAGTAAAACACCACCAGTAGATGTTTTCAAATGTTACTTTAATTTTGTCGCTATAATTTTTAGTGAATTTCAGTGATTTACCTTGCTCAGTAGCATGCAACCTTACAACATCTCTAAAATCAGCAGCACTATTAAAATACAAACCTACTTCAAACTCAAAATCAAAATTGTTTTCATCCTCTTAATAAATCTTTATTTGTGTACATCTCACTTTTCGTGCCTGAGCTGAAGGCTGACTACTGGGCTCCATTATATGTATTCCAACATTCGTTTTTACAGGCTCTTTTAGCTCGGTTCTTTCACCAATCAATTGAATTTCTCCATCGATATCATCATCAAACAACACATCATCAACTTCAAATTCACTATCAATCAAGTCATCACTAAGCGATGATTTATCTTGGTCCGACCCCTCTTCCATGTACGCTGAATCACTACTACTATCAACGTTATCTTCTTGTTCAAAACAATTTTCAGTAATCACAATATTTTGTCAATCAACATCTTCACTTGAAGACATTTCTTTATAAAAACCTAAAAAATTCAAATTATTTTTTGTAAAACAGTATAGAGGTTCTAGTTCATTTGCCAAAGGATTGCATATTGAAGATAAGTGCTACATCAAATGGACTTCAACAAAAAATTTGTCTAAAAATCGGAGACAAACAATTAACCATAAACTCAACAAACTATTTTTATACCTTCCGAAAGAACTCCCAATGGGATGCAGGCGGGAGGCTTGATGGGAAGCAGCGGACCTTCAGACGGGATGCAGGCGGGAGGCTTGACAGGAAGCAGGTGGGAGCGGGCCTTCCAGCGGGATGCGGCCCTTTCGGCAGGATGCAGGCGTGAGACTTGAAGAGTTGACGGGAAGCAGACGGAAGGCGAGCCTGCCGGCGGGATGCAAGCGGGAGACTTGAAGGGAAGCAGGTGGGAGGCGGGCCTTCAGGCGGATCTTGGCTTTCCGACGGGATGCAGGCGGAACAGCAAATGCGTTGTTATCGGGAGAGATGTTGGCTAAGGCTTAGAGGAGTAATGAAACATGACCAATTTGCCCTTCATGAAAGCACTCTAGGGTGCAAAGTGCCAAAAAAATATCAAATGCGGGGTGCAAAGTGTAATATTTATGAACTGGGGGTGCAAAGTGCCAAAGAGGATGATTTGGGGGGTGCAATCTGCCAAAAAGCCGATTTTTTTTTCATGAGCTTCGATTTCGAAACATAACAATAATAGCATGATTTCATAAAGCTGCTATTCGTAAATTATTTTGATATTAGCAAACTATAAAAGTTTAAAATATATATAGATGTTATTGGATCAAGATTTATTTTTTGATTGATTGGATCAAGAATATTAAGGTTTCGTTTGGCGCAGCGTTTGGAACTCTCCGTTTGGGGTTACCAAATGACCGGCGATGGTGTTTCCTCCGTTTGCACCCGCCACACCATGAGAAATGGAGGAAAACGGAGGGATTCCAACCGCGGCCTCTCCCCTCCTATTCCAAAAGCCCTCCTCCTCCCGCCGCCAGAGCAAAACGACAAACCAAACGAAGCCTAAGCAAGTCTCGAAATTGGAAAATGATAGCACTTGCTCTAATTTCATTTACTAGTAAGTCTTCTATTTGTGTCAACCTAAATCAATATTTAGGATGAGAAGAAGAAGATCAGTTTTAAATTTTGACAGCTTCTCAAAGTGCCCTTATTATATCAGAGAGACTGAGAGGGATCTCAAAAATCTCAAAGGAGTGGAAGTAACGAAAATAGGGGAACGGTTTTCAGTTCGAAACCAACAAACAAGAAAATCTGTCAAATTTTTAGATTCGACTTAATTTGACGTAGGGGTGCAGCTCGGATCGGTTTGGATCAGTTCCATCCCAAATCAAAAACAGATCCGATTTAGTTTGATTTTTTTATTTTGGGAATCGGAACTGACACATGAACCTAAGATACATAAGCGGATCCAAACCAAAAAGATAAACATTTCTAAGCATGAACAATAATTAGTAGAACCTTATATTTTATCTTAATGAAAGAGTTCATCATAATATGATTATTATTTGAGAATGCAACTCATCCATTCAATATATGTCAAATGAATAAAACTTGCTCAAAGCATGCACTCGTAGTAGTAATATACACTGAACTAGAGAATAAATTACTAGCAATTATCGTGTCCCGACTCCAGACCCTAAAATTCCAAACACTTATTGGTTATTGGGTACCGTGCGAACATAGAATCAAGAACTAAACAGAACTACTCGGTTCTAATTTTTTTTTGAATTTGAAGCTGACCGAGATCCATGAGAACCGAACTGACCGCTTGATTCCGGCTAGATTCTTGACTCCTTAATTATTTTTGCACACCTCTAATATCACATTAATCTTGCAACAGATTAAGAGTAATAAATAGTATTTTAAAAATTAAATTCATTGTGTAAAAATGATGAGTTTTTATTATCATTTATTTCCAATGCAGCATATAACTCTATGTAAAATGAGTAAAAAAAATAACGTGAAGCAAAAGGTCAGGTAAAATTGAGAACAAAATTTGAACTTAACCGAAATTTTTGATTTATGTATGACTCGAAATTTAGAGTGCACGAGCACTTCCGGTTCGAAAAAGATCGAACTTATGCAAATCGATTCTAAGTTTTAGGCTCCGTTTGGCACGGTGATGTCGGTCATGAACATGAGAGTTAAATTGTCATTCGTTAATGCTCACCTAAGGAACTTCATCCGCTTTTATGTTCAACCGATGATGTTTGTTAGGTAATGCTTAACAAATGACGATTTAACTCATGTGTTCATGTGTTAATTATTGTTGCCTCTGTCGTGGTGATGTTGCTATGGGCCGACCGTCGGTGTGTGATGTTGCTAGCATGTTCGAGGTAAAGAGACCCCTCTCTTGTTGATTCTTGGTGGAGGGGTCGGCTTGGGGCAGCGGCGAATTCTAGAGGAGCAGGGGTGGTGTCCATCCGTCTGCTTGGTGTTCTCGCCTCCATCTGAAGGTCGTCTGTCGGAGTAGTGCTCACTGTTGCAGACTCGCAAAGGGGAAAGGTCTCCTTTCCCGGTGACTCTTGTTGGAAGGACTGGTTTTCTCGCTTGTCTCTGTAAGTGTATATTCGGACGAATAACGGGCTCGGGGGCTTTGCGCGATAAACCCTAGGTTTTCTCTATATATACCTAGCTGGGGGCAACGGGGAGTAGGTTCCACCTTGACCTTCCTCCGGATGTTTCGAGCGCCTTTCACATTCTCGAAACAGTCTACCTCTGGCGCTCGTTCGCGATTCTAGGGTTCGCCTTCGTTCCCGATAGTCGCAGCCGTTCTCCTTTGTTTTTCGCGACTGTTCTTCTCCGCCTCCTGTTTCCTTCGCCTACGGCAGAACGAAGGAGCAAAGAGCTCATCGTCGCACCTTTTAGCCGCCTACAAAGGGCTCGCCGTCGCGCTCGCTTTCGCGGAACAAAGGGTTCCCCGTCGTCGTTCTCAGCCTCCTGATCGTCGATCGCTCCTGGGCCGTTCGCTTCCACGTGAACCCGCCAGCTTGGGCTCGCCGTCGCGTTCGCCGCCGCTGGACAAGAGCTCGTCGTTGCGTCTTCCCCGTCACGGGACCAGGGCTCCCGTTCGACGATCGTTCGACGATTCCTGGTCGACGTTCGACGATCGTTTCCCTGTCGACGTTCGACGATTCCTGGTCGACGTTCGACGATCGTTTCCCGGTCGACGTTCGACGATCGTTTCCCGGTCGGTATTCTTTGTTATTATAGTGGATATTCTCGGATGCTCTTCTCGTGGATATAGAAGCTTCTCTTTGAACGACATATATCTTGTGTCGCCTACGATTGTGCGTGCTAGATTTTTTTTGCATTATTTTTCTCTTATATTGCGTTATTGTTTTTCCGTTGCATTCCTTGTGGTGCCGAGCGATCGCGGGTCATTTCATAACATTCATCACGGTCACCACGGCTTCATTTGGTTTGGCGGTGGCGGGTTGGTCTGACGGGTGGAAACGGAGTGTTCGAATCAGAGGGGGGAGGTGACTTCTCCAAACGGAGCTTTTTTGGGCGTTTCTCAAGGCGGACGGGTGGAAACAAAGCAAACGCCACTAACAGTTCATTTGTTTACTCGCCTTCCGGCGACATTTGCCCCAAACGAAGCGACAAAACGCCGAACCAAATAGAGCCAACCCAAATTGGCATAATCGCTGTCATGCCAAATATACATTTTATGACAGCACTGTTTTTCACTGTAAGAACAGTTTATCATTGTCCCAATTTTCTAATGTCTTCACCGCACACGGAATGCCTGTGCAGCTGCATCCAATATAATATTATAATATATATGCTAGAAATTTGGGTACTATTTCGTTTTAAATGATAATAATAATATTTATTTAACAGCCAGCAGAAAACACACAAATATTGTTTTATAATTTTTGATAGGACCGTGTATAATTTGTATGAAAATCGGCCTCCAATTAACAAGACTTCCATCACCCTCAATAACAGTGTGGGCCGTGCTGGTCATGGGAGTAACCACCGCGTGCGCGATCGGTGCGCCCAATTTTTGCACGATGCGCGCACGGGATCCCACCATGCAGGCAACTAGTCGCCCGTGGTCGGCCGAAACGGCCGGCCGCCGCCTGGCTGCCGTCCCCTCCCGGGCTGGCGAGCTCCCGGCCGGCCTTGCCTCCCCTCGTGGCCACTAGCCCGCGGCCGCAAGGTTCGGCGGGCGGATTTCACGGTCTCCCTAGCAGGCGACCAAAGCCGCTCGTGGCCCCTCTCGCGGCTGCAGGATCGCGGCCGCAAGTAGTGGTCAACACTGCGTCAGCGAGACGGGGCCGACACCGCGACTAGCCTCCCCGACCGACGCACGGGGACAGTCGCGGCTGCACATCGCAGCGCGTAGAGCGGTTGGGGCCGCGACCTCACTGCACGCCTGACCGCACCCGGTCTCCCCGGTCGGAGTGTGAGGCCGGCCGTGGACGAGTAGAGCAGCCAGCACCACGACCGCAGGACGCAGTCGGCCACGCCCGGCATTCCCGGTTGGCGCCGTGCTTGGCCGTGTCGTCGGGGGCTCATCCCCCTACGTCCGCCCGCCGCCGGGGGCTCATCGCCCGCAAACCGTCAACGACGACCCCCTCTCCATACGATCGCTCTCTCGCGATCAACGTTGTTCGTTACGTGGGTATCTAGCCACGTAACCGCCGACCAAGTCGTGTCCAAAAAGCCTGACTGGGATGGGCTTGGACTGGGCCGGTCAGGGCCGAGTTTTTTGCCAACTAACCCCGACACGGGCCCAGCTTTAACCGGGCTCGGGCTCCCTCTCAAAAAAAGGCCCGATGAGGCCCTTCAGTCAGGCGGGATTTGGAGGGATTTGGCGGGATTTTAATCCTTAATCCCGCCTATTAGGCGAGATTAAAGAAAATCATGCCTATTATGGGGGATTTCACGCCTAGCTTGGTGTCGGGCCCAGTCTAAGCCCGGTGACCGGGCTTTGCCCGTCCCGGGCAACCAACTAATATGGGGGCCCGGTAAGGAGTATCTCGTATCAGAGCCCAAGCCTGGTCTTAAATGGCCCGGGCCAGGCTCTTTCTGGGGAATCGTGCAACTTGCCCAAAACAGCCACTCGCAAGCCCGCGGGAAAAACTGGCTTTTCACAAAAATCAACCCGGTAAGTTTTTTGTACACGAGTACGCTCACATAACCACCGTCATGAGTGGGAAAAATAAATAAAATAATTGTGGTTTGAGGATAGTAAAATTATAAAATAATATGTACCTTAAAACTATATTAAAAATGGTGTGTATCTAATAATTTGGGTGATTACGATTTATAGATAGCCACATAACTACTGTAACCAAAATTAAGGCCTATAAATAAGACCCCAAACAACTCTCATTTCTAATTTTTCTTCTCTCAATCTTCTCCTACATGTTGAAACTCTGCTGAAATTCTCCTACAAGTCTCATCCCTTCCAGTATTCCGAGAATTTGTTGAAGTCCACGATGCTCCGAAGAAAGACATTTTGATGCTCTCTCCCAAAATTCTCCTACGTGCAAGACGTTCTGCAAATTCTCACCAACAAATCTTCATGTACCGCTGCAACATGCTATATCCAGGCAACGTTCGAAAGTGTCCAACGGCAACACAAGAAGATGGATTTTGAGCTTAGCGAGTGGCGGCATGTCGCCCTCCGAGCGCACGTGTTTTCTCTCAGCCTCAAGCTGTAACGAGGAGCACCATGCCGCCCTCGATTTCTCTGACACCTTGTAAACCGCTACTGATAATGAAGTTTGAGTGGCACCCCCCCCCCCCCCCCTCCCCTACCCAATTTACGGATTTTCCATGTTTAAAAACGTCTTGTGTATTTCTCTGCTTGCTTTGTGACTGTTTGCACGTTCGGCCGCTCCACAGGATAAGACGGTATAATTTAATCCGATCTACTGGAAGTCTTAAGCTATTCGCAACAATTATATTGACTTATTGAGAGTTATCACATGTGAAAAAGGCTTTTTTACACACAAGCGAGCCCACACACGAGCTTTCTCTCACGCCCTCTCAGACGCTAGGGCTTCGTTCCTGCTCGAAGTCCCCTTGACCACAGTACTCCGTTTGAATTGTTAGCAGTAAAATCTTCAGCAACTGATCAAAACTATATTATAATTCAGTAATATCATATGCGTGAAAATCAAATCTCATAACATTTTAAAATTTAAGGATGTATAAAAAAATTGATTAACCTTGATTTATCCAATAAGATTAGTCGTATAAAAATGAATAGTAGAAAATAAAATAAGTAATTAAATATTAAATTATACAATATGATTAGTATTGATGATTAATTACCATGGCAAGTGGAAAGTATCAGAAAGAAACAATTGAGGGGGACGAAGCCTCATGCACTACTATTAGCAGTATAAGATTGAAAATGCGGCAGTGGAGTTCGCACTCACGGGAGCGAAAAAAAATGCTCAAACTAGGGCTTGCACCAGTCTTTTGTGGAACCCTTTTGGATCTTCGCCGGCTGCAACGTGCTCTCGCCGAAACCAGAAGGCGGGACGCCGAAGTAACCCGGTGGGTCGCCGGCCACTTCAATGGGGGAGGGGGGGGGGGTCGCGGGGAAGTCGGGCTGCGGGAGAATTGCGAGAGAGGAAGGGGGCGGGACTTGCGTGCGACGGAACAGGGGGTGCTTGCGCCTACTAAAAAACCATAAATTTTCATCTTTTTGAGTGTTAATAGCGAAAACTGCAATGCTAATAACAACGCCCTATTTTTAGTACACGACTATTTATAACACATGAATATTTATACCCAAAAAAAATACTTACACTCAAAGACTATTCATACCAATGGCGGAACAAAAAATGTAAGTTAATCGGGGCACACTTATAAGATTAAGGGAAATAAATGCTAATAGAAATATTTAAATTTTATTTATCGTTGTTTAGCTCTTCATCATATCCTCGATCATATTCAACTTCGGTATAAATGACCCTAACCCCCCCCCCCCCCCCCCCCCCCCCCCCATCATCGCCGGAGGAAGGGGTCGCCGTCATTCCTCTCCTAAACAATCAGCTTTACTTCCTTTAGCGTGTTAAAAAATGTTGAAGATTGGTCTAATGACGACGATTTATGTATGAGATTAGATTAGGACGCTTAGCATATTTCTCCCCTTTAGTGAATATGGCCTTCTCTGTTTTAGAGGAGGGTTTTCTCTGGATAAACCAGGGAAACTCTTAGGGTGAATCTGATAGAATAAGTATAAAATTATTGCACCTTTGGGTTGATAAAAATAGCTATTTTACTGAAGGAAAAGTGATAAACCATGAAGCAGCAGTATCCACACCTTCTCTAGTTTCCCAGTATAAGGATCTCTTCAACTAGCAGGGTGATAGATCTCTTCAACTGGCTGGGGAAGTCATCCTATGGGAAGATCACCACACATTTCATCCAAAATTTTGGAAGTCATTTGAAAGATCCATCTTCAGTCTTGCCGAAGATCAAGGCTCTGTTTGGCACAGTGATAGTGGTCGTAAACTCGCGGGTTAAACCTGTCATTCGCTAAGGAACACCTAACAAACATCATCCGTTTGACCATAAAAGTGGATGAAGTTTCTTAGGTGGGCGTTAACGAATAATAATCCCCCCGCCATGTTCATCCAAACGGAGTCAAGTTAATGACAGCTTTGCCTTTCTCACAAATGTTACATTAGGAAGCAATGAAAAGAAGAGTTCAAGAGGAAATTTTGGGCATTATTTCTTCAGCAATTTGAGGAATTCACAGTCTGGTCAAGGTATTATGCATGTCAAGAAAAACATGGTTACTGATGGCATAGCCAGCACTCAACAAATTTATAAATATGAAGGTACTGATGGAAGCTACTTTAGAAAGATTGGAAGTAATAGTTACACCATTCTACATGATGAATCAAGGGATTACTGTACAAAGAGTTCACAAATTGGGTCTTAATGTCATTTCTCTTCTCAAATTAGTAATAAGGATGATGATGTCTGTAGTAGCATCAGTAACATCTGAGTGTTTCTGTTAATGAAGCTGAGAAGTCTCTAAATAGCTTCAATTTCATTTGGAATATGCTGCTTAGATATTCACATACTTCTATGTTGGCATGGAATGTTGTGGACTTCAAAAGTTTCTACAGCAATTTGATTATCCTAGGTGAATTTCTTTATATATTTTAGTTTATAAGTATATATGAATGCATTTTGAATTGCTCCATGCCGGAACCGCGAAGCGGGACTTGCTCGTTAGAGGAGAGAACTACCGATATCTCACAAAACAAGAGAAGGAAACAAATTGATTCTTTGCCTACCAATACAAGACCTAAGGGATCCCTTTAAATATGTATAACTGACTCTTAGCTGAAATAAAACGATAGACTTGGAATGCAAATAAATAGAAAATCTACGACAGATTTGAAATGTGACTAAATTGGAAAACGACCTAAAAGCAATAAACAACAAAATAATAATAAATAGCATCATAAAAAAACCTATAACATCTCTCCCGCCTTACAAAAAGAGCATGACCTCAAGCTCGAGGGAGGTCAATGGTCTCGACACCTTCATCATCAGAGTCCTCGACGTACAGATAGAAAATTTTTTTGCACCTGTGACCGCAAGTGTACTGTTCGTCGCGATTATAACATAAGCCTTGTGTGCATCGTTCCATCATATCGACTCGAGATAGTCTACGAACTGCTGGGGCTAGATGACTCTTGGAACTGCCTTGCTAAATGCTTGTGTTGGTGGGCAAATAGGCCTCATGTGTCATAGGAGGCGGTGATTCGCACAACTGGGCCAGACTCATGGCCGTCACAAAGTCAGGGGGGCCTCAAATTCGACATCAAGTCGCAGACAGACACGAAGTCCGACGGTGAAGGTGTCGACCTGGATCTCTGAGTAAAGTGTTACGTGTGCCAAAAGAAGCTGAAACTGATCCAGAAAATCATCAACGGATCCCATCTAATGTAGTGTTGTAAGGGCACCAAGAGAATTACTGCGGATGGGAGGGTCAAAGCGTAGGTTGCATAAGCGCTTGAAATCTTCTCATGTCAATCCTTGCTGATCAATGAGGTGACGAGTGGCCCAAAGTAGAGCAGAGTCAAGAAGATGGAAAGAAGCTAGGAGAAGCCGCTCCACAGCCAGAATGTGTTGGTGGCAAAAGAATTGTTCGCACCTAGTGAGCCAACCTAAGGGATCCGTCTTCCCATCGTAAGTTGGGAAATCCAACCGAGTGTGGCGCGGTGGGGGAACAACCTCAGGGCATACGAGGAGTCATTGGTGGTTGCAGTATCTAGAGGCGAAGATGATGACGACAAAGGGGGGATACCGTGGAGTCAGAACCGCGGCTGCCTAAGCGGGGCTTGCTCGTTAGAGAAGAGAGCTACCAATATCTCACAAAATAAGAGAAGGAAACAGATTAATTCTTTGCATACCAATACAAGATTTAAAGGGTCCCTTTAAATAGACGTACATCTAACTCTAAATGAAAATAAAATGACAGATTTGGAATGCAAATAAATAGGATAACCTCACTTAAGTCTTTTACCATTCTCTTAGAGCCTTCCTCGTACCTTGCTCAGCTTTCATTTGGTTGTAGAGGGAAAGTTTTCGCAAACTTCCGAGTACGTGGCAGGATATCTCTGTTGTAGTTTAGAGGCAGTTCTCAACTACTCAGTGTTCTTGCCATCTTGTCTTGTTGAGCTAGGCAGCAAACCCGATAACCTCGAGCTACCCTTTGGTCCGACCATTTTGGGTTAGAATTTTCTTGGCCTCAACAACAACTGCCACGTTCGTGACCACCACCACCGCGCCAAAATGAAGCCCAAGTCTTGAGCCTTTGATAAAATTTATTAGAGTTTAATAAGTTTAGTTGTGTTGCAAGGAATTTCAAAAATATTGACGTGATAACCAATGATTTGATACAAATTAGTTATTTTAGGACTTGTTAGCTTAGAAGATATTAAAGAAATATTAATCTGTCTTATTTATAAACGCATCATATTATTTTACTTAAATTATTAGAAAGTCAAAGGCCGGGTGAGTTGAACCTTAGACTGACTCAAACTTGAATTTTTCTCGTATGGATCTCCCATTCCAGATAATCATTTTTAAGAGAGCAAAAGGACAAATAATTAATTACATTAAGAAAATGTTTTATTTAATTGTCTCGTTGATTTAGCTTTAGACATTTGGCGTGAGAAATTACTCATTCAAAACAATGCTTTTATCACAACATTAAATAGCTATCAGAAATGCTTTCAACCAGTAAAATCCCCCCCCCCCCCCAACCCCTTCTCTCTCATGGATAACCATGTTCTCATCTTATTCCTTCTTCTGTTATTCTCATATTGCATTGGCTTATCCACCTCAAGTCTTCTTCATTCACGGAAATTGGTCATCTCTGGAGAACATGAAGCACGCCTGTTTTCCACTTCTCCCTCCCCACCACCTCCAATCACCTTCTTCGAAGTGCAGCGACCAATCCCCCTCCCAAAAGCCCGACCATGCTCCACCCTTGTCCTCCAGCATGATTTTGCATTCACCTACGGCAAACCACCAGTCACCTCAACCTACTCACCTCCGTCGCACTGCCAGCTCCTCCGCAGTTCTGCGCCCTCAAGCATTGTCCTCGAATGGTCCGCCGCCTGTTCCGGCGTCCAGTTTGACCGCATCTTCGGTGTATGGCTTGCCGGCGTCGAGCTACTCCGCAGCTGCACAGCGGAGCCAATTTCCAGAGGAATTAATTGGTCTGTCCGTAAGGACGTCACGCGATATGCCTCCCTCTTCTCCAAACCTCAAACCCTAGCCGTCTACCTCGGCAACATCGTTGACCAGAACTATACTGGAATCTACCACGTCAATGTCTCAATCCACTTTTATTTCGACCCAATGCCGCCGAAGCCAACCGTCCCAGCGTTTCAGTCCCCCTCCGATATCATCATCCCAATTTCAAAAAGTCTACCTTTGAATGATGGATTGTGGTTTCAGATCCATAACTCATCGGACGTGCAGGGGAAGGGGGTAAAAATCCCTAGAAATGTATACAGAGCAGTTATTGAGGTCTATGTCTCTTTCCATTCAGACGATGAGTTCTGGTATACGAATCCTCCCAATTCTTACATTTTTGAGAACAATCTCACATCAGTTTCTGGGAATGGCGCCTTCAGGGAGGTGACTATACGATTAGATGATGCTGTGGTTGGAGCTATATGGCCGTTCACTGTGATCTATACAGGAGGGGTGAATCCACTTCTTTGGAGGCCAATTTCAGCTATCGGTTCTTTTAATCTTCCATCATATGATATTGAAATTACACCATTTTTGGGGAAGCTTTTGGATGGGAAGGAACATTTTTTTGGATTTGGTGTTACCAATTCTTTGAATGTTTGGTTCATTGATGCGAACTTGCACCTTTGGGTTGATAAAAACAGCTATTTTACTGAAGGAAAACTGATAAACCATGAAGCAACTGTATCACCTCCTTCTCTAGTTTCCCAGTTCAAGGATCTCGACGGCCAATTTGATACTCTCGCAAGCAGAAAGATCTCTTCAACTGGCTGGGTGAAGTCATCCTATGGGAAGATCACCACACATTTCTTCCAAAATTTTAATTTTACCAACAAAATGAAATTTTCAGGAAATGGCAGTATCCAAGAAGTAAATCAGAGCACAGATTACAATCATGGAAGTTATTCGAAAGATCCATCTTCAGTTTTGTACTATGAGCAAGTTTTTCAATGCTTTCCCCTTTATTTATATACAGGGACCCAAGATGAAGTTAATGACAGCTTTGCCTTTGTCACAAATGTTACGTTAGGAAACAATGAAAAGAAGATTTCAAGAAGAAATTTTGGGCCTCATTCCTTCAGCAATTTGAGGAATTCACAGTCTGGTCAAGGTATTATGCATGTCAAGGAAAACATGGTTACTGGTGGCGTAGCCAGCACTCAACAAGTTTATAAATATGAAGGTACAGATGGCTGCTACTTCAGAAAGGTTGGAAGTAACAATTACACCATTCTACATGATGAATCCAAGGATTACTGTACAAAGAGTTCACAATTTGGGTCTTAAAGTCATTTGTCTTCATGGATGGTCTCAAATTAGTAATAAGGATGATGATGTTTGTAGCATCAGTAACATTTGAGTGTTTCGTTAATGAAGCTGAGAAGTGCCTACGTAGCTTCAATTTCATTTGGAAAATGCTAATTAGATAATCACATAGTTCTATGTTGGCATGGAAATAATGGAATGTTGTGGACTTCAAAAGTTTCTCCAAGAATTTGATTATCCTATGAGCATTTCCTTATATAATTTAGTTTTTAAGTATATATGAATGCAATTTGATTTCCTAGATGCCAATGACTGTTAGGAAGTGTGTTCAATGGGGCGGGAGTTTGATCTCATGCAACATCCGGAGTCGAACTAACTTTTGACACAAAGTTAGCTTCTTGGTGTGAGATTAATCATTAAGTATTCACATACCTTTGTTTCACCATATTCAATGAGGGTTAAATACAATATGTTATGCCACCGGATCACCAACTGTACGATGTTAATTGATCTCAGTCAACACTGAAAGTTCAAATCAAATCAGCCTTTTAAGAAAAGATATCTGACATGAATTATTGCGTTGTCGACCATTAATTGATCTGTCACATACATATTGAAGAGATGCGGGAAAACCCTAAGTCTTGGATTGATTTGAAAAAGACAAAAATCAATCAAGCAATAACAATCCAAGAGCAGATTGCTAAAATATTTCAAGGATTTTGAATCGGGATGAAACCAAAACAATTGTAATGCAAAATGTTAAATTAGAAGTACATAGAATAAGAATACCCGAAATTCCATAAACTCTCACATGTTCCTCCTCTTCACGGAAATTTCCATTCCTTCTTCTTTAATCTCAAGTTTTTCTCTTTATTTTCAATCTTGATCGCGGCATAGAACTTGAAATGTTGTTTTTATGATGAGAATCTATGCATCTTCTATTGGTGAGTTTTTTCCCATCACAGTACTCTCAATGTCTTAATAGTTCCCCCTCTCATATGAAAGCACTCCACATTGTCATTCCATCTTTCTCAAATGAGTGTTTTTCAAACAATCGAGACTCAAACACCAAATACAATTGTAATCATGTGGAGTCATCATAAGATTTATTTGTTCATGAACCTTGCTCAGATATTATTATAATAATAATACATCCTGTAGAAATGGCCCGAAACTTATGTATATTGATTGAGTATTTAAATACAAAGAGGGTATACAAATATATAGAAGAGAAAGGGAGGAAACAAATCCTATACAAGATGTGGGACTAAAGAAGAAGAAGCATAAATGGGCCAACAAACATGGGCCCAATACAAGGATTATTCTAACACTCCCCCGCAAGCTGGAGCGTACAAATCGTATGCACCAAGCTTGGACAAGCATTGATAGAAGGATGCTTTGGGAAGAGCCTTTGTGAGGACATCTGCAACTTGTTCCGTCCCTGGAACATGCTTTAAATCGAGCTTCTTCATTTTAACTTTCTCTCGAACGAAGTGGCAATCAACTTCAATGTGCTTCGTTCTTTCGTGGAAGACTGGGTTCTTGGCGATATGTATAGCCGCTTGGCTATCACAAAGAAGTAGAGCAGGAGAAGGTAATTTTACACCCAGATCAGTGAGAAGACTTTCAAGCCATGTGAGTTCGGATACAACAGATGACATTGCGCGGTATTCTGCCTCAGCCGATGAGCGAGCAACGACCGCTTGTTTCTTGTTTCTCCATGTAACCAAATGTCCCCCAAAGTATGTGCAGAAACCACTAGTAGACCGCCGGTCATCAAGAGAGCCCGCATAGTCCGCATCAAAGTATGCCACTAAGGTAGGAGCAGACGAGGAAGTCCGGTACACAAGTCCTTGACCCGGGGCCGTTTTTAAGTACCTCAGAATGCGTTCAACCGCCAGAAGATGAGACTTGTGAGGAGAGTGCATGTAGCGACTAACAAGACCAACAGCAAAGGAAATATCTGGTCTGGTAACAGTAAGATAGATCAACTTTCCAACAAGTCGTCGATAATATTCAGGGTTCTGAAGAAGAAGATCCGAGTCAGAAGCCTGAGCACACAGCTTGTGGTTTACATCCATGGGGATATCACATGGCTTACACCCTAAGAGACCAGCATCATGAATAAGATCAATACAGTACTTTCGTTGAGATAGAATAAGGTCGTTCGGTCGCCTGGCAACCTCAAGACCCAGAAAATATCGCAGAGTCCCCAGGTCCTTTGTCTGAAAGACCGAGTTCAGATGAGCTTTGACAGCATGTATCCCTTGTGAGTCATCTCCCGTCATGATGATGTCATCAACATATACTAATATAAGGACCGTCCCTGATGGTCGGTGACGAGTGAAGAGCGAGAAGTCAGCCGAGCTTCGACTAAAGCCGACAGCGCGAAGTACTTTACTGAATTTCTCAAACCAGGCCCGTGGAGATTGTTTGAGACCATACAGAGCCTTGCGAAGGCGGCAAACCTGAGAATCCCCCGTGGTCTCAAACCCGGGCGGTTGTTGCATGTAGACCGTCTCCTGGAGATCCTCATTTAAGAAAGCATTCTTGACATCGAGCTGAAAGAGAGGTCACTGGCGATGAATAGCGACAGAGAGGAGGACCCGAACGGTATTGAGCTTGGCGACCGGAGAAAAGGTTTCCTCATAGTCGAGCCCCTGTTGTTGAGTGAAGCCGCGAGCGACAAGGCGAGCCTTCAGACGGTCGATCGTCCCATCAGCAGCATGTTTGATGACAAAGACCCACTTGCACCCTACCGGTTTCTGACCCGAAGGGAGGGGGACAACGGACCATGTCTAGTTAGCCCAGAGAGCAGACATCTCCTCTTCCATGGCTGCCCCCCAGCCCGGATGTTGAAGCGCCTCCTGTACAGAGTTAGGAACAGAAATCGAAGAGAGAGAAGTAGCAAAGGTGTGCAGAGGGGGAGAAAGGCGATGAAGAGAGACGTAGGCCTCCAGATGGTGGGCAGTGGAGGGCGTTACCTGATCAGAGGGACGCGAAGTGTCCACGGCAGAGGTCGGCGGCAGAGGGGCAACGGAACTGGGAGGGCGACGAGTGTAGACCCGGATAACGGGTGGTTTGGTGGTAGGAGCGGGGGGAGGAGAGAGCGGTGGTGGTGGTGGAGTAGCAGGAATAACGGGACGGGGTAAGGACGACGAAAGAGGAGGCGGTGGTAGAGTAGTGGGGGATGGAGCAGGAAAGAACGGTTCGTCTTCTCGGAAGGTAACGTCAGCAGAAACAGTGACCTTGCAGGTAGCGGGTGAGTAACAAACATAGCCCTTCTGGGTGTGGGAGTAGCCAACAAAGATGTGTTTTGCCGCCCTAGGATCCAATTTATCTGAGGAGGGCTCGAGGCAGTGGACATAGCAGGTGCTTCCGAAGATACGGGGCGAAAGAGGGAAAGCCGGAGTGGAGGGAAACAATATGCTGAAGGGAGTCGCATAATTGAGGACAGAGGAAGGGAGACGATTGATGAGAAAGCAGGCAGTGGAGACCGCAAAGTTCCAGTAGGCTTTAGGAACATGCATTTGGATCATGAGGGAGCGGGCAACATCCAATAAATGACGGTTCTTGCGTTCGGCAACCCCATTTTGTTGCGGGGTATACGCGCAAGAGGTTTGATGGAGAATCCCGTATTCCGAACATAAGGTGGTAAAGTCGTGGCTTGTGTATTCTCGAGCATTATCAGTACGGAGAGTTTTGAGGGTGGTATTGAATTGCGTCCGGGTCTCGAGGACAAATGCCCGAAACACCCGGGGAAGCTCGGAGCGTTCGCGAAGTAAGTAGAGTCACGTGGTGCGTGAATGATCATCAATAAATGTGAGAAAATAACGATAATCACATATACTAGGAATCCAAAATGGTCCCCAAATATCCGAATGAACAAGATCAAAAGGAGCCGCACTCCGAGTACAATGCGAAGGAAACAAAGAACGTGGCTGTTTGCCGAGAATACATGAATCACATTGAAAAGAAGTAAAAGAAAGGTCTGGAAGAGCCCGCTGGAGAACTGGTAGAGGGGCATGACCAAGGCGGCGATGCCAGGCAGTGGAGGAGACGGAAGACAGAGCGATCGGAGAGGCATCGAGAAGGTAGAGCCCATTCCGCAGCTGACCTTTACCAATGGTAGTCCGCGTCCGCCGATCCTGTATAACAAAGGAAGAGGAAGTGAATATAACAGAACAATTCAGGTCACTCGTAAGACGCCCAACAGAGAGTAAGTTAAAAGGGGAACTCGGAACATGAAGAGCCGAGCGAAGAGGGAGGGATGGGTGGATAGAAAGATCGGTCGAGCCAGAGACAGGAACCAGCGCCCCATTGGCCACGGTGATGGACTTCGGATAAGGAGAATCCGAGTACTCGGCAGGCCGTTGCGAAGTGATGTGATGAGTAGCGCCAGAGTCCATAATCCAACCCGGGCTGTGGGAGAGACAAGCAGTACCTGTGTGGGAGACGGAGGCGACGGAGGCCGGGGGGTTGAGCAGCCCCTGGAGATGCTGGAGCTGAAGACGGACGGTCTCGAGATCCGGAGGAGCAGCGTCAGTAACGGCAGAAGCCGTCGGGCGAGGGGGTAGCCGAGTTTCTTGTAACAAGTCGCCTCAAGATGGCCATCCTTCCCGCAGAAGGAGCACTTTGGCCGGCCACGGCCTCCACGGCCATGGCCCCGCGAGCCCGACCGTCCCCCCCCCCCCCCCCCCCGAGTAGGAGGGGGAGGAGAGGGTAAGAGCGGAGGGGTATGCTGAAGGAGAGCCGATGGAGAAGGAGCCGGAGGATCTGGAGGAGGCGAGACCCGGAGAATCATGGAGCAGACATCCGAAAAGGAGGGTGTAGTAGGAGCGGCCAGGACCTGAGCACGAAGACTGTGAAGATGAGAAGGGAGTCGAGCCATAAGGATGGCAATGCAAGCAGCTTCCTTCTGAGCCCGCTGAGCAGCAGGATCAGTGGTCGGCGGCTGGTGCTGGATCCAGGCTTCAGCAAGCGTTTTAGCCCGAGCGACAAACGAGGTCATATCTGAGGCGCCGCCAGTGTCGAGAGTGAAGAAATCAGTGAGGATGTCATAAAGATGTTGGAGGCTGTCGCGGCCAGAATACAAGGAATGGAGCTCATCTCACATAGCCTTGGCGGTGTCGTGGTACATAGCCATTTGATAGGGCTCACCATCCAAGGAATTCAGAATCCAAGTCTGAACACGGCCGTCATTACGAAGCCAATCATCCGTAGTTGGAGAAGGAGGTGCCTGAGTAAGGTGCGGTAGAAAGCCCTTAGCCTGGAGAACCCGCCGAACAAAACGTACCCAAGGAATAAAGTTCTTTTTGCCAGAAAGAGAGATGGTAGTGATCCGGAGCTCGTCACGGAGTTCGACAGAACAGGCCGGATGGACAGGGGGCGGGCTGGCCGCCGAGCTGGGAGAAGTACCAGAGGAAGTCATAGAGGCAGGTCGCAGCCCGTAGACGACTAGGGAAGAATGTCGCGGATAGAGACAAGCCGGGCGGACTGAGACAAGCCGCACCGGACTGAAACAAGTCGGGCGACCAGGAGACGGCAGGAGATCGCAACCAAGATGCAGGCGAGAAGGAGACAGCCCGCACGGTCAGGCAGACATTACGCGTCGGACTGAGACAAGTCGCGTCGGACTGAGACAAGTCGCGCGACCAGGAAAAGGCAGGAGATCACGACCAAGATGCAGACGAGAAGGAGACAGCCCGCACGGTCAGGCAGATCTTAGCAGCGGACAGAGAAGGAGGCCGCGACGATAAGAGAGGCCGCGGCGGACAGAAAAGAGGCCGCAGGCAAGACAGGACGCGAACACGCAAAGAGCGCAGGAGCGGACTGACGAGAGGCCGCGACTAGGAGAGAGGCCGCAGCGGACAGGTAAGAAGGTGGTCCCACGGAGAGAGAAAAGGCTATAAAAGCAAGAGGGGGTGAATGTGGATCCACGGAGAGAAAACAAGGGGAGAAGGAAGCGGACTGAAAGGGCAGGCCGCGGGGAAGCGCGGCTAGAAAAAAAACAGTCCGCGAAAAACAAGCCGCGGGAGGAAAACCGCGAGAGAGATTACACAGTGCGGTCAGACGTCGGCAGACTGCGAGAGTCGGAACCTGACTCTGATACCATGTAGAAATTGCCCGAAACTTATGTATATTGATTGAGTATTTAAATACAAAAAGAGTATACAAATATATAGGAGAGAAAGGGAGGAAACAAATCCTATACAAATGTGGGACTAAAGAAGAAGAAGCATAAATGGGCCAACAAACATGGGCTCAATACAAGGATTATTCTAACACATCCAATCCATAAGAATCATAACAATGTGAACATGAACCATTGGCTTTGTTGATAATCTTTAAAGATTTTAAACTAAAAGGGTTCAATCTTCATCGCCTCCCTCCACCTACCATCCAATCAACCACCACTCTGCCTGAGTCCCATCCTTTTATTACCCAGCCACCATATTCCTTATCCAATCCATCTCAACCCTCTACTCAGTAGCGTTCGCTTCTATTTGGATCCAGCAGCCCACTCACTCATTTAGTACTGCAGTCTGTCACCACAATCGCATGTAAGTCATATTTTGGTACTTTCTTTTTCATCTAGTGCTGCAGACTATATTTTTTGGATGCAAACATTATATGATTTTGTTGTTGTGAAGTCAAATAATTTGCACAACATACTTGCACTTCTATCGCTTGAGGATTATCACTTGCTCTTTCCAATTAAAATATATTGTGAACAATTGCACTCCTGTTTAATTTTATACTAATTAAATTACTCATTGATCATTAAAATCGGGTTGGTTACTGCATTTGCACACACAATAATGTATGTCAGTAAGTGCACCGTATTTCATGCAAAGTCGCATCTTAGGGCATCCTTCATTATCAACATACCCCTGCATCAAATTGGTATCAGAGCCCGGGTTATGCTAAATTATATGTAATGTAGTGATAGGTTGTTTCGTTCATCCATGTTTGACCAGACCTTACTAACGATCGGGCTGCCAGTTTGAATTCAGACATTACGGACGCCGCGTTCCAAAAACTCGTCCTTGATCGATTTGAACAGATGGATACCAGTTTGCTGTCATTAGGACTAACATTGCTAGGGTTAGCACTAGACTTGATCAGTTAGACATCACTAGAGGTCGGGCTCCACCCCCATGTTATAATGATCTTTTGGACAATACTCGGGATGTTCCACCCCCACCCCCTAACAGACGTGTTAGAGGCATGCCTCATCAAGATCCCGCTCCTTCTGCGAGAAGGAATCCAGAGCAGTTCTATGAGTATCGACAGGGCACAACCCCTATGAGACACCACCGCCCTCTCGCCGAACCTCATCCACCTTAGCCACCAGGTCTTAGGGTTGTGCTCCACTAACATGACATGATTACGATTATCATGACCATTATGATAGGTACCCCGAGCCGCGATGCAGAGTCACCCCAACGAGGATGATATTACCTAGTGCATTAGCACTAATGCACCATCTTTTGATGGGTCATTTAGTGACTGACTTCTGTACATGGACCACTACTTTAAGTAATAGAATGACCATTATGATAGGTACCCCGAGCCGCGATGCAGAGTCACCCCAACGAGGATGATATTACCTAGTGCATTAGCACTAATGCACCATCTTTTGATGGGTCATTTAGTGACTGACTTCTGTACATGGACCACTACTTTAAGTAATACGAGATGAGTGGCGAGAGGCAGGTATGGTTAGACAAAATGAAATTACATAGGTAGGCCAAAATCAACTGGACAAGCATAGAGCGATCTCTTGAGCAGGACGGATACTTCATCATCACTTGTTTCCTTGCTTGTAAGGTTTAACTATCATGGCCGACTGGATGGAGGTGTGGGAGGTGGTGGGGAGGGCATTGGCCGACACGGTTGGGGAAAGAGGTTGTGAGAGGGGCCAGCTGAATAAATCCAAAGAGATGTAGGAGGAGATAATTTTCAAGTTTCGGCACTCAGATTTTTTGGCTTCAACATCGGGTAATCGAACAGAGAAATCTCTTCTTCACTCAATCTTTTCATCCCTTCTAAATGAGTCCTCTATACTTATTTATAGACTAAGAGTCCACCATGGACGGTTGTGATTCTCCTATCATGATGACCCTCAAACACATGAAAATAAATTAAAAAAATACCTAAAATTTATGAATCGTCAATCAGCACAAAATGGACGGCTTTGATCGTCATATAGGCCTATATATCTTGTGATCCTCATCAGCAAGTCAATAGACTAAGATAAATAAGTTCAGATCAAGAAAATTTTTCACAACATCCTTAATTTCTTACTGCTTCTGACCAAAGAATTTTGTTGACTCATCATTGAGGAGGAGAAGCAGTGCTAACAAATCACAAGGATTTTCGCCTGGAATCAACGAGCTCACCAATCCGCATCTCAAGTCTGCTTCTCCCCCCAACCTAGCACAACATTTGGTTTGAGAGGGGAAGATTCTATACACACTTGAGTGTATGGAGGACCTCCAAGTTGTAACTACCTTGTACTCTTACTCAGCCAAGTAATAAAGATCTATCTTTATCTCCTATTTATTTCTGCTTTCCTGCAATTATTACTTCGGTGGGTTTGTAATCTCAACCCATACTACAATCCGAACATTGAAGTCGAGTTCATGTGATGCATCCTGAATTGCATCATTGTTTATCTTTATTATATTTTATTAAATAATTTGTAGCGCAATGTCGTTACGCTAGTTATCCTTTATTTCCTATGAATTGTTGTGTTTGGTATCTATCACGACTTATTGATGTGATCGGCCAATATGATATTTGTTAAAATAGCCCATGTAAAAGGCCATTATTGGGCTCATTTATTGTTTTATCTTCTCTCCTCCTTTAGTCTCACATCTTGTATAGGATTTTCTTCTCTCTTCCTCTTCCTATATATTTGTATTCTCTCCTTGTATTTACATACACAAGCAATACGTACAAGTTTTGAGCTCTCTCAACATGGTATCAGAGTCAGGTTCCTGTCCTCTGCGGCTTGTTTTTTTCTAACCGCCTAGCCCGCCCGGTCTCTATTCCCTCCTACCCGCTGTTTTCTCTCTTGCGGACTGGTCGCCTACCCGCTCCGGTCTTCTGTCCGCCCCTGGCTCTGCGGTTTGCAACTTTGCATCCGCTTCTCCTCTCCCTCTCCGTGGTTCCACCCTCTTCAGGCTTCTTATAGCCATCCTCTCTCTCTGTTTCGTGGGGCCCACCTTTCTTCAAACCGTTGCGGGCTCTCTACTTCTGTCCGCTGCCAGCCCCGCTGCGGCTTCGTCTTCAGACCGCTGCGGCCTTCGCCTTCAGACCGCTGCGGCCTCGCCTTCAGACCGCCGCGGCCTTGCCTTCTATCTGTTGTCAGTCTCTTTCCTAGCCGCTCGAGTTCCTACTCGCGGCCTCTCTTTTCTAGCCGCTCGAGTTCCTACTCGCGGCCTCTCCTCTCTAGTCGCTCGAGTTCCTACTCGCGGCCTCTCTTTTCTGGCCGCTTGAGTTCCTCCTCGCGGCCTCTCTTCTCTAGCCGCTCGAGTTCCTACTCGCAGTCTCTCTCCTCTTTCCGGGTTTTTCTGTCAACCCGCCCGGGCTGTTTTTCTGACCGCTGCCGGCTACACCTAGACCGGGGCAGTCTCTCTTTTGTTTCTGCCCTTTGGTCGCGACCTGACTACTCGCTGGTGTCCGGCTTGACCGTGCGGACTGCTTCCTATCCGCACTCTGGTCGTGGTCCTCCTTAGTCTTTCTTGCCGGCGGATTATCCTCTATTCGCCGCGGTCTGCCTTATGGGCTCTTCCGGTAACTCTTTTGGCTCGACGGCCAGCCCGCCTGCTGACTGCCCGGCCTGTCCAACTGACCGCGCGGCTTACCCTACAGAACTTCGTGACGAGCTGCGCATCACTACCATTTCTCTTTCTGGAAAGAAGAACTTCATTCCTTGGGTCCATTCAGTTCGACGGGTTCTCCAGGCCAAGGGTCTTCTCCCTCACCTTACTCAGGCTCCACCCACCCCTCCTACCGATGACTGGCTCCGCAATGATGGCCGAGTTCAGACCTGGATCTTGAATTCTTTGGATGGTGAACCATATCAAATGGCTATGTATCATGAGACTGCCAAAGATATGTGGACTGAGCTACTGTTGGGTACATTGGAATATATGTACCTGATTTGAAGAAGCATCACCCTACTCAATGATATACATCAAGGTGTATTTGATGTGCTTTGAGTTTATTTGTGTAGGTTAAGTAACTGCAGGATTGTAGGAAAAGTTTTTAAGTCCATGTGTCGAGACCTAGAAGAAAAGTGTCGACACTTAAGAAGGCTTGTGTCGACACCCAGAGAAGCTGTGTCGACACTTGAAGTAATTGTATCGACACCAGAAAGGCAGAGTCGACACCAGAAAGGCAGAGTCGACACCAGAAGAAAAGTGTCGACACATACAGGCAGTGTCGACACACAGTGAAGAATTGTCTACATAATCAGTGTCGACACTTAGAAGCAGTGTCGACACCAAGATAAACTTTGTCGACATCAAAAGTGTCGACACCAGGAGGCTATGTCGACACTCAGTGAACTTCAACAAAGTTTAAGTACATGTGTCGACACAAAGGAGATGTGTCGACACTCAGCAAAGTTTCAACACATGAAAGCAAGTGTCGACACAAAGGAGATGTGTCGACACTCAGCAAAATTTCAACATATGAAGGCATGTGTCGACACAAAGGAGATATGTCGACATTCAGCAAGTCTCAACACAAGAAGATCTGTCGACACAAAGAAGTTGTGTCGACACACAGCAGAAATCAACTAAGTATTGAAGAAGAAGTACTTATGTCGACACACTCAATCAGTGTCGACACATTCTACAGAAGGCTTGTGTCAACACACAGAATCAGTGTCGACACATTCTGAAGAAGCAGTGTCGAGAAACTGTTACAACAACACAAGAAGTTGTGTCGACACCATCAAGGCTAGTGTCGACACTTAGTCTACTTGTGTCGACACTTAGTCTATTTGTGTCGACACATAATGACTATTTGTCTCGACACTTTCAGACAGTGACAGAGATTTCAAGAAGTGACTGGATAACTTGACAACTGCCATTTCAACCGGTCAACTGCAACTGTCAGAGCTGTCAGAAGGTTGTTAGAAACCGGATCAGCCGGTTACCTTGGAGGAAGACTATTTAAAGACCTTTCTCCTTCGACAAGTTAGTGATCAATGAATTGAAAAACAACACAACAAAGAAGAAGACCTTCAAGAGAAGATCTAAGTAGTTGGAGAGAGAGAGCTCCTTCTAAGAAGAACAGCTGTTGAACCAGGCTGAAAAGTAAGTTTCAGATTGAGATCTGATTCTCAAAACAGAAGTTGATAGAAGATCATCTTCAAAGGAGACTCAACCCTACTGTGTTTTAATTCAAGAAGCTTTGAAGAAAGCCAAGGGAGGTTGATCTCTGCAAAGTTCTATCAAGAACTCATCAAGAAGTCAGTCAACTCATCTCTCTCTTTCAGAGTTGTGGTTAAACACTTTGTATACTTTATTTTTTGTAGGATCCTAAGGGATCTAAGCTGTAAGCCTAGTTTATAAAGGCTGAGGTAGGGCTATTGTGCCTGAGTGTAGGAGATTTTATTCTCTGAGTGTAGGCCTTGATTGTAGGCTGAGGTAGGGCTGTATAGCCTGAGTGTAGGTCTTGGTGAAAACTGAGTGGTAAGGCTTTGTGCCTGAGTTGTAGGAGTGGGGACACTCTGAGTTGTAGGAACCTGTTTGAAGATCTGAGTTGTAAGATCTGAGGATCTGAGAAGAAGTGGAGAAGTTAGGCCGAATCTAGTACACTACTAGATAGGCGAAGGAGGAAAGTGGATGTACCCAGACCTTGGGGAACCACTATAAATCTTGTGTGCACTCTGTGCATGTTTGATTATATGGTTGCTGTGTTGTGATAATTGTAGAATTGCATTTACTATATAGTATTTTTGCCTTTAAAGTTAAAAAGATAAAGATCACTTATTCACCCCCCCTCTAGGTAATTAGGCACTAGTTCTTTCAGCTACACTCCTTATATTCTGGTCGGGACAGCCTCCAGCATCTCTACGACATCCTCACTGACCTCTTTACTCTGGACGCTGGAGGGGCTTCCGATATGTCCTCCTTTGTTGCTCGTGCGAAGACTCTTGTTGAAGCCTGGAACCAGCATCAGTCGTTTACCAATGATGCTCTTGCTCAGCGCGCTCAGAAGGAAGCCGCTTGTACTGTCATCCTTATGGTTCGTCTTCCCCCTCACCTTCAGAGCATTCGTGCTCAGGTCCTGACGTCCTCTACCACACCATCTTTTTCTGATGTGTGCTCCATGATTCTCCGAGTCCCACCTCCTCCAGATACTGCGGTTCCTCCGGCCCTTCTTCAGCAGGCACCTCCGCTTCTACCCTTCCCTCCTCCTCCTTCTACTCGGGGGGTCGTTCAGGCTCTCGCGGCCGTGGTCGTGGTGGCCGGGGTCGGCCGAAGTGTTCCTTCTGTGGCAAAGACGGTCATCTCGAGGCAACCTGTTACAAGAAAGTTGGCTATCCTCCTCGCCCGGCGGCTTCTGTTACTACCGATGCTGGTCCTCCTGATCTTGAAAGTGTCCGTCTTCAGCTCCAGCATCTCCAGGGCTTGCTCCATCCCCCATCTGCCTCTGTTGCCTCCGTCTCCAACACAGGTACCGCTTGTCTCTCCACCGGCTTGGGCTGGATTGTGGATTCTGGCGCTACTCATCACATTACTCCACATCGCCCTGCCTAGTACCTGAATTCCCCTTATCCACCGTCTATTACTGTGGCCAATGACGCCACTGTTCCCGTCTCCGGCTCGGCAGATCTTCCTCTCACCTCCTCCATCTCCCTTCGCTCGGCTCTTCACGTCCCGAGTTCTCCGTTCAATTTACTTTCTGTTGGACGGCTTACTACTGATTTGGATTGTTACGTTATATTCACTTCCTCTTCTTTTGTTATACAGGATCGGCGGGCGCAGACTACCTTCTCGACGACTCTCCCACCATCCTCTCCTCCATTTCCTCCACAGATTGGCATCGTCGTCTTGTGCATGCTCCTCTACCGGTCCTCCGGCGGGCTCTCCCGGATGTCTCTCTTACCCCCTTTCAGTGTGATTCCTGCATCCTCGGCAAGCAGCCTCGTTCATCTTCTTCTTCGCATTGTACTCGGAGCGCTGCTCCTTTTGATTTAATCCATTCAGATATTTGGGGACCATTTAAAATTTCTAGTATTTCCGGTTTCCGGTATTTGATCACATTTATTGATGATCATTCTCGCACTACCTTGCTATACTTACTTCGTGATCGCTCTGAGCTTCCTCGTGTCTTTCGGGTCTTTGTCCTCGAAACTCGTACGCAATTCCACAAGACCATCAAAACCATACGCACTGACAATGCTCGTGAGTACACTAGTCACGAATTTACTGCTTTATGTTCCGAGTTTGGGATTCTCCATCAAACTTCCTGCGCTTACACGCTGCAACAAAAAGGTGTTGCCGAACGCAAGAATCGTCACTTACTCGATGTTGCCCGTTCCCTCATTCTTCAAATGCATGTCCCTAAACCGTATTGGAATTTTGCGGTCTCGACCGCCTACTTTCTCATCAACCGTCTCCCTTCCTCTATTCTCAACTACGCTACTTCGTTCAGCATCCTCTTTCCCTCTGCTACAGCCTTTCCTCTCCCACCTCGTGTGTTTGGTAGCCTATGTTATGTCCACCGTTTGGGGCCTTCATCGGATAAGTTAGATCCCCGGGCCGCCAAGCATATCTTTATTGGTTATTCTCGCACCCAAAAGGGGTATGTCTGTTATTCTCCTGCTACCCGCAAGATCTCTGTTTCTGCTGATGTCACTTTCCGCGAGAATCAACCATTCTTTTCTGCTCCCTTACCTGCCCATCCCCCACCTACAACTCCATCCATTCCCCGCCCGGTCATTCCTGCCACTCCTCCGCTGCCTGTCATTCCCTCTCCACCGCCTGCCGTTCCCTCCAAACCACCAGTTATCCGTGTCTACACTCGTCGCTCTACCCCTTCCGTTGCCCCTTTGCCGTCGGTCTCTACCATGGATACTCCGCATCCGACTGATCAGGTATCGCCTTCCACTGCTCATCCGCTGGCCAACTTTGTCTCTCTTCATCGCCTCTCTCCCCATTTACGCACATTGGCTACTTCTCTCTCTTCGGTTGCTATTCCTAATTCTGTGCAGGAGGCGCTTCAACATCCCGACTGGCGAGCAGCCATGGAGGAAGAAATGTCTGCTCTCTGGTCTAACCAGACCTGGTTTGTTGTTCCTCTTCCACCGGGCCAGAAACCAGTTGGGTGCAAATGGGTCTTTGTCATCAAACACGCTGCCGATGAGACAATTGACCGTCTAAAGGCCCGTCTTGTGTCTCGCGGTTTCACTCAACAGGAAGGGCTCGATTATGGGGAAACGTTCTCTCCGGTGGCAAAGCTTAATAGTGTTCGTGTCCTCATCTCTGTTGTTGTCCATCGCCGGTGGCCTCTCTTTTAGCTGGATATCAAGAATGCCTTCTTGAATGGGGACCTCCAGGAAACTGTCTACATGCAGCAACCGCCCGGGTTTGAGACCACGGGAGAGTCTCAGGTCTGCCATCTTAAAAAGGCTCTATATGGTCTCAAACAATCTTCGCGAGCATGGTTTGAAAAATTCAGCAAGGTCCTCTGTGCGATTGGTTTCACTCGGAGCTCGGCCGACTTCTCGCTCTTTACTCGTCACCACCCAACAGGAACGGTTATTCTGTTAGTTTACGTCGATGATATTATCATTACTGGAGATGACTCTCAAGAGGCAGTCAAAGTCCATCTAAACTCAGTCTTCCAGACCAAGGATTTGGGACCCCTTCGCTATTTTTTGGGCCTTGAGATTGCCAGAAGGCCAGATGAGCTCACTTTCTCTCAATGAAAATATTGTCTTGACCTTCTTCATGATGCGGGTCTGTCTGGCTGCAAGCCCAGTGATACTCCTATGGATGTGAACCACAAACTGTGTGCTCAGGCCTCTGACTCCGATCTCCTTCTTCAGAATCCTGAATATTATCGACGTCTTGTTGGAAAACTGATATATCTCACGGTTACCAGACCGGATATCTCCTTTGTTGTTGATCTTGTCAGCAGATACATGCACTCCCCTCGAAAATCTCATCTTCAAGCAGTGGAACGAATTCTCAGGTATCTGAAAACCGCTCCTGGTCAGGGACTTGTCTACAGGACCACCTCTTCTGCTCCACAATTGGTGGCATATTCGGATGCCGACTACGCTAGCTCTCTCGATGACCGGCGATCTACGAGTGGTTTTTGCACTTACCTTGGAGGACATCTTGTAACTTGGCGAAGTAAGAAACAAGCGGTCGTTGCTCGCTCTTCAGCTGAGGCAGAGTATCGGGCAATGGCATCGGTTGTATCAGAATTAACATGGCTTGAGAGTCTTTTTACGAATCTGGGTGTAAAATTACCATCACCGGCTCTTCTCCTGTGTGATAGTCAAGCCGCCATACACATCGCAAAGAATCTGGTCTTTCACGAAAGGACGAAGCATATTGAGGTCGATTGTCACTTCATCCGGGAAAAGGTTCAAATGAAGAAGCTTGACTTAAAGCATGTCCCAGGATCGGAACAAGTTGCAGATGTCTTTACAAAGGCTCTTTCCAATACATTATTCTATCAGTGCTTGTCCAAGCTTGGCGCATACGATTTGTACGCTCCAGCTTGCGGGGGAGTGTTAAAATAGCCCATGTAAAAGGCTCATTATTGGGCCCATTTATTGTTTTATCTACTCTCCTCCTTTAGTCCCACATCTTGTATAGGATTTTCTTCTCTCTTCCTCTTCCGATATATTTGTATTCTCTCCTTGTATTTACATACACAAGCAATACATACAAGTTTTGATCTCTCTCAACAATATTAAATAAATTGATCCGTCAAATTAGGACTAGGATTAATTTGGGCAAGCGAGAAATAAATTATTAAATTTATTGACATTCACATTCATTCTCTACCGGCCCACCAATTTGGAAACTCCTTTCTTTAATATTATTAAAGATAGCCATTTAAGCCGGCCAAAACCCTCTCCACTTTAGTTGATTTGCTCTTTGTGAAACCCCCTCTTGGCCATTAATTGTCATTCACACCATTGGTTACACAAGAAGAAAAGTAATCTTAAAAAAAATCACATTTTAAAAGTCAATGCAGCCGGCCAAGTTTGAAACTTCCCCATTAATTACCTGCACCCGTTATAATCCCTATTTTCAGGAGGTTTAAGGGAGGGGGTATTGAATCGGGAACAGAGACTTTTACTCTGCTTCCCGATAACTCCCGCACCGTCGTTTTCCCACGCCCACCGTCATCTTTTTCCGCCCAACACCGCCGCCAGGAGCTCTGGAAGGACCCGGCGACCACGACTGCGTACACTGCCAGCCACAACGGCGAGTCCAGGCCCGCCGCCTCCTCACTCTTCTAGCGCCACCGCCTCAGGAGCACGCCCCTGCCCTGCATCTGCCGCCTACGCTCATTTCTTGTGGATCCAGGCCTCCAAAAACCTCTGGCCGCCGGCTCCTGCCCTTCCCCTTGCCAGTAGGCCCTCCGTTGAACCCTAACCGGTGTGACCTTCCCTTTCAGAGTTATTTCTCCTTCCCAGAACCGGGCCTAGCGGCTGCCGCCCCTTTCTCTCCATTCCTACTCTGTCGGGGCACTTGTGGTTGGTAATCCTTTCACCTCATTCGCATTTTTGATTACACTTAGTCTAATTTTTCATGGATGCATGTTATAGTTAATAATTTTCATAGCTTGTTTGCCCAAATCAACCTTGCCCCTGTTTGTCGTCAATTTATTTTCACTATTTTTGCTAACCTTTTAATGAGAAATTTGTAGATGAGTTAGTTATATTTGTAGTGTGCGTGCAAACGTTAGTCAATCACGCGGGTTTGCAAAACTTTGATTTAATTATCACATGTCTTAGCTCGCAGCATTTGAGTTCGCCGCTTAATTTAAACCGGGACGCAAGTTTAACTTTTAAAATCAAGTTTAAAATTTTGGGATGCATCATCATGCCCTCAATATCTTGGTGCGGTGAGCGTGTATTTTATGCGAGCTGGATGTCGCGTCGCGGTTCCCGATCAGACTTAAGATCAACATGCTCCTAGTGGCTGCATGCCAACGGAACCCCTGGCAAGGTGGATTTTATATAAGCTGAATGTTTTGTATTAGATCAATTCATCTCAGAACATAGGAGGTTTTTCCCATTCTGACTCCCAGCAGGTTAATGACACTCAGAAAGACACAAGCATTTGAGGGGTAGGCAACCAACGTGTAAGATGGGAGCAGATCTCGATCATCGATGCAGAGACTTAGATTTAGAGACATACATATTGGGATGTTGGTTATTCGCGCGGTTATATGGCTGCGGAGGAGCGGGTGTAGGGTTTGCTATCCTAGCCAAGACTTTGGAGAAGAATCATCCTGATTTTTGAGATGTTGTATTGTCATGTGGGGATAGACAACCAAAGTGCAAGGTGGAGCTGATCTTGATCGTCAACGCAAGACTTGGATATAGAGTCATGTCACTTTAAGGTCAATTGACATCTCACATAAACAGGTCGCGTCTGTTTATAATTTTTTTCTCGAGAAAACAAATAAGATAACAGACATTCAACAAACTTGTCAGGATTAGACAAATCGAATCAACCATTAAATGATGTTTGGGATACATAAAACAAAGTGATTACCTTGGATCCCCTTGAGGCGAGGATTAACGGGTAGTAAACTGTGCGGACAATAACTTTTTGACAATTTCTCCTAGCCTTTATAATCATTACAACATTTGTGATTTGACACCCAAGCAGGAAACTTAATATTGTTCGTGTTTTGATCTCTCTCGATGTTCATCGTCACTGGTCGTTGCACCAATTAGATGTCAAAAATGGCTTCCTTAATGGCGATTTGCAAGAGATCGTTTATATGCAAGGTCCTAGGTTTGAGACCACGGGGGAGTCTCTTGTCTGTTGTCTGAAGAAGTCACTTTATGGTCTCAAACAATCTCTTCGGGCATAGTTTGAAAAATTTAGTAAGACCTTTAGTGTTGTTGGGTTCACTCGGAGTTCAGCCGACTTCTCTTTATTCACTCATCATCGTCCAACAAGTACAATGATTCTCTTAGTATGTGGATGATATTTTGATTATAAGAGACGATCTTACAGGAATACACATGATCAAATAACATCTGTCGACTGTGTTTCAAACAAAGGGTCGGGGAAACCTTTGATATTTTCATGGTCTCGAGGTGGCTCGGAGACCTGTTGGGCTTGTGTTATCTCAAAAAAAGTATTGTATTGGCTTACTTCATGATGCGGGCTACTCTGGATGCAAGCCTGCTAACACTCTTGTGGATATCAATCACAAGTTCTGTGTTCATGCCTCGAACTCCGATTTGCTCCTTCCAAACCAAGAGTATTATCGATATCTTGTGGGAAAGCTGGTATATCTCACTGTTACTAGACCTGATATATCATTTGTTGTTTGATTTGTCAGCCGATTCATGCATGAGACACGTATTTCTCATCTCCGGGCAGTCGAGCGCATTATTCGATACATGAAGACTGTTCCTGGATAGGGACTTATATACAAGCCCTCTTTATGTCCTTTATCTCTGAGTGCATATTCAGACGTTGATTATGTTGGTTCTTTGGATGATCGTCGTTCCACAAGTGGATACTGCACTTACTTTGGAGGACATCTCATTACATGACGCAGCAAGAAACAGTCTGTTGTTGCTCGCTCATCTACTGAGGCCAAGTATCGTTCAATGCCAGTGGTGGTGTCTGAGCTTACTTGGCTTGAGGGTCTCCTTGATGATTTAGGAGTCAAGTGTTCCTCACCTGCCATTTTATTTTGCGACAGTCAAGCTGTCATACACATTGCCAAGAATCCTGTCTTCCATGAACGGACAAAACACATTGAACTTGATTGTCATTTCATTCGGGAGAATGTTCAGTTGAACGAGATAGAGTTAATGCATGTTCCCACTGCTAAGCAAGTTGTTGACATGCCCACCAAGGCCTTAACCTCGACTTCTTTACTATCAGTTCTCGTCCAAGTTTGGTGCCTACGATTTGTACGTTCCAGCTTATGAGGGAGTGTTGAAGGAAATACGTAAAGGCCCATTTAGTCACTTAGCTAGGAAGTTTAGTCTCACATCTTGTATTGAGATTCTTCTCTCTCTCTCTTCCTATATATATGTGTACACTCTCAAATTCTAAAGTGATTATTTTGAATTAATAAAATTTCTACATATTCTTCCACTTCTTTCTACACAGCATTAAGAAACATAAGCATGCATGTGCTAGCCAATGTAAACAAGTATACTTGTGGAAGACGTGCTTGCCAATACAAGAGGTCTATAAACACTCAATGCAGAAATATATATAATTTGCAACAAATATAAGATACATAAAACCAAAGAAACTCAGAGACAAAAACTGCTGACCTAGATGTCCACAAAAGAATGCATGTCGAAACCATTCTCCATTAAACCATCAAGCATCAAATGAACGGAAAGGAAAGAAAAAATAGCAGTTTAAAAGATTTCATGATTGAGACATCCCCAATATGTGTGAAGAAGCAATAACTGATTATGTACTCTTACACTACAAAACGAGAAATGGTGAAGGGAATTTTTCAAACCCTAAATTAATTATTCTGTTGAAGTACAACAACATACCGGAGCAGAAATTTGGAACACGGACTATCTTCTTGAACTTCAATTCACCAATTACATTCACTTTGATCACTTCTGGAGCTCATGAAATCGCTCTTGGATCGGTGCCGTGCTGCCAAACGTAGACGAGCTCGTCCCAGCCTGTGCTTGCTAGAAGCCCCTCTACAAGCACGCTCATGTCAACGCCGACAGCGAACTCGGTGTGGTGGTCGTACCGGGCAAGCAACGCGTCCTCGGTCCGATAGTCCCACACGCACACAGTCATGTCATAGGAGCAGGACATGAGCAGGCTCTCACGATGCGGAGAGAACCGGATCCGCCTCACGGCGTACCCATGGCCGGCGAGCGTGGCCACCGGCGCGCGTGAAGCGCGAACGTCCCAAACACGGACTGTCTTATCGACGGATGCGGTGGCAAGGAAGCAGTCGTCGTACTTATTCCAGTCGCAGGAGAGGATCTCGTGGTCGTGGGCAGGGATGACGAGGGAAGATCCCGGATCCCTAACGTCCCATACTCGGGTCGTGCAATCGCCGGAGGCGGAAGCGAAGACATCAGCGTGGCGAGGGCTCCATGCGGCCGAGTAGACGCAGTACGAGTGCTCTCGGAAAGTACGGATAGAAGCGGGACGATCGAGAGTCCATAGCTTGAGGGAGTCGTCCCAGGAGGCGGAGAGAAATGAGTCGCGGCGGACGGGGTTCCAATCAACGGCGTGGACCTCTCGCGCGTGCTCGTGGAAGGAGCGGATGGGGTTGGAGGAAGGGGGGAGAGCGGCATCCCAGAGCTTGAGGGAACCGTCGGCGACGGCTGCGACTGCGACGGAATCATGGGACTCGGACCAAGCGCAATCGTAGATGCCGTCGGCGGTATCGAAAGAGCAGAGCTCGGAGATGCCGCCGGCGGGATTGAGATCGATGATGTGGAGGCGGCCGTTGCCGAGAATGCCAAAGTTTTGGGCGGTGGCCACCAGAAGACGGTTCTCGTAGAAGGGGCTGAATCGCACCGCGTAGCCATTGAAAGGGGTTTTGAAGACGGGCATCTCTCCTGCTTCCAGGCTTACCCGTGAACTACTGTTCTAGCGATGGATATAGGATTGTACAGAGAGAGAGAGATGGAAAGGTTTTTTTTGTAGCGATTGTTATTAGCACTATACTTTTGCATATTCACACAATTTTTATTCTTAATTTTCTGTGTCTTTTGAAAATACTCCTTGTACATGCGTTTTTAGGAAAAGTGTTCAACACAAAAGTTGTAGATCACGACGAGATCTACAACTTTCGTGTTGAACACTTTTCCTATAAATGCATGTATAAGGCGTATTTCTAAAAGGCGCGAAATCTGAGTGTATTTTCTAATGTACGTCTTGTACATGCATTTTTAGGAAAAGTGTTCACCACGAAAGTTGTAGATATCGTCGAGATCTACAACTTTCGTGTTGAACACTTTTCCTAAAAATGCATGTACAAGGAGTATTTTCAAAATGCGCAGAAAATTAAGAGTAAAAATTGTGCGAATATCCAAAAATGTAGTGCTAATAACAGTCGCCTTTTTTTGGCTACTGATAATTTGATATATGCAATTTTCTAGCAGTTGTGTTCAAAAAACTTGGGACAAAAGCGGGCCTGGTAAAAGCTCAGCAAGGCCCAGCCCCATGGCCCAATATGACACCCATATCAGCTCATAGTCTCATACCTTGACTCGGTGCCTGGCTCAGGTCAGGCCCGGCTAAGCGGGACTTGCCGGCACCAAAGCCAGCGGGACTTCAAAAATCCTGCCTAGGATTTGGCTGGATTTCTGAAATCCTAGGATTTGGTTGGATTTGGCTGGATTTTCATTAGAAAATCCCGCCAGATAACTAGGCACGGGCCGGCCTAAGCGGGCCTTGGGGTCTTGGCGGTCCCCTCTTTGATAAGGGGGTCGTGCCCAACTAAAGCGAGGCCCAAGCCCAAGCGTAGGTGGCAAAATCCCGGGCCGTACGGACTTTTAGGATTGGGCTATCGCAAACTATTAAATTAATTAAGACAAAATTAAAATAAAAAAGTCCTGCCTCTTTATAACTGTAGTCCCCCCTCATCCTTTTTAAATCCCGTGTAGGAACCCGCAAAAGAAGCGCATATGGATCCCCCCTCACCTGAGGAGAAATATTTAGGTACGTACTCGCACCTTAAATACATTGTCTTAATAGTACAACCGTCTGGTCTATGATCCTATGATGGGAATATTTTGATGAAAATACGGCTGTATTGAAATGTGATCATATTTATTGATATGTGATTGTATTTCGATCAATCACACTTTTTTGCAAGAATTGGCTATCTGATAACGCTTAAAGCACGGTTATCATAGGTGAGAGTAACGTAGGAAAAAAATACGCACATGAGAGACCTTCGTCGCTCTCACCGCCATTCCTTCACGTCGGGACTGCCACCCCGAGACGTCGGTGTACAACTCATATTCATTGAGGGTAGGCTCAGTCAAGGCAGAAGTCAAAGTCAATGAGTCAAGGCAGTAGACAAAGTCGACATTTGGGGCAGAAGGACGCATGGGCGAGTATGGCGAGCATCCCTTGCATATTCGCTTGGTAGGAAACCAAGATAGTTACTCGCCCAAGTCAGGCGAGTTCCCTAAGTAATTGTGTGGTCATCAGGTGTGAGTTGGGCTATAAATAAGCCAAGCAAGTTCCCTAAGTAATGGCTGACATCTCGTCACCATGGAAACGGATCTTCTTTCCATGCCCGAGGTAACCATCGCTGGAGGCTGTTGCGTGGCCTGACGAGATTCCAGCTCGGTGTTTCGTACTTGAGCGGCCTATGCGATTCGGTCCGGTACCAAACCAGTTACTAACGGTTCTGTCCGGTTCTATGCGATTCGGTCCTGTTCCAATCAGTTCCAACTAAAACTAAAACCAAATTTGACAGAATGAAATAAAAGCAGTCCGGGAATCAAGGGAGACGGCACACGTCAACAACTTTTATTTATATAGGTTCCCAAAACTTAAAATAGAAAATTCTTAAAATAGGAAATCCTCAAAATAAGAAATCCTCAAAATATGAAACCCCAAAAAAATCCCAATTACGGATCCCGAACCAAATATAAGTAGAGCTGTCACGGTTCCGGTTCGGTTCCAGTTCTACTAAAATCATGAACCGAACCGCTAAGATAACGGTTCTTCAAGTTAGAACCAAAACCTTATTTGGTTTGACCGGTTCCGGTTCTTGTTTCGGTTCCATCATAATTTTTGGAACCGTCGTGTCAACAGTTCCGGTTACGGTTTAACAAGAACCAAAACCAAACCAGTTACTAACGGTTCGGTGCGGTTCTATGCGATTCGGTCTTGTTCCAATCGGTTCCAACTAAAACTAAAACCAAATATGCGAGCATCCCTTACATATTCGCTTGGTAGGAAACCAAGATAGTTACTCGCTCAAGTCAGGCGAGTTCCCTAAGTAATTGTGTGATCGTCAGGTGT
Organism: Platanthera guangdongensis; assembly: GCA_039583875.1. NCBI lineage: Eukaryota > Viridiplantae > Streptophyta > Magnoliopsida > Asparagales > Orchidaceae > Platanthera > Platanthera guangdongensis. Next base: position 195,849,460 of record CM077148.1, read on the forward strand.
GAGTTGGGCTATAAATAAGCCAAGCAAGTTCCCTAAGTAATGGCTGACATCTCGTCACCATGGAAACGGATCTTCTTTCCATGCTTGAGGTAACCATCGCTGGAGGCTGTTGCGTGGCCTGACGAGATTCCAGCTCGGTGTTTCGTACTTGAGCGGCCTCCAAAGCCTCCATAATGTCTGCCAGCTCTTGCTCCAACTGAGACACTTTCTTCATTGTCTCGAGCTCGATTTCCTGCGAGTAACAACAATAGTCGTCAGTGTAATGAACCGACGAGCAAGCAGGAAGAGAATATGCAGAAAACCTCGTTCAAACCAAGTTTTACCTCATAAAACCTTGTATGTAGCCGCTCTGAGCCCAAGGGTATGGATGGTCTTGCTCAGCTCCCTGATTTGGTTCCGGGCCGCGAGCTGTAACACCCCATCCTAGTTTATCAACAGTTCAGCCGTCCGGCCGGGTCAGCGATATGAAGAAAGTCAAGAAACGGTATTAAAACTAGTACATAACAAGTAAAAAGAAAAATGCTGAAAAGTAAACTTATAGAGGAAGTTGAATAAGTAACTAAGGTTAAATGTGTAGCTCATCCTGTTGATTTCACAGAGTCACTAGAAAAAATAGGAAACAAATAACTGCATATCTGAAATTTTTTACAACAAGTCTGGTACAAGAAAATCTTGCTTTAATAATACATCAAAGTTATGAATTAAGTAACAAAGTACTGAAATGAAATAACTGAAAGGAAACCAACTACATGATGGACTTCACAAGAAACGCTAATCTTAAACGCAACCTCCCACCCGAGTTCCTTGTAAAAACATGCCCAAAATATGGGTCAGCCCAAAGGGAGAGTAAGGAAAACTCCTCCTCCTAGTGACACTACAATTTTCTAAAAAATAATGGAATGCATGTTTTTTATTTTAAAATCAGTTTTATACTATAGAAAAACTTTATGTTAATATGGTATGCATGTTCTAACAAGATATCACTAGTTACATAAATTTTTGTTTATATGATTTCGTACTCTCGTTCGTTTGCACAAGTTCTGACGTTGGTCATCTAAGTATTTTCCTAACCTGCGGTCTATTCTTGAGTTATAGGTGGTTCGTGCTTACTCTTCTTCTAAAGCTCTATATAGAGTAGTTCCTAACGCGCATCTGTAATCTAACGATCCGAGTTCAACTAATGAACTCAGGTGTTCTAGTGTCATGTGGACAGACTCTAATCGACTAATTGTCTAAAAGGGAAAACATCTCCCCAAACTTTGAGGCTCATATGGTACACTACTCCCTATGAGAAAGATAGTGCGTCTCTACCAAGCACGAGAGGAGAACTCTGACGTGCTTCATAATCATCTTGAACTAGTATTACTCTGCTTGTGAAGTTACTTTTTGGGTACTAAAGACCGTTCATCAAATTGTTGTGGTTGGTTAGAAGTTGTATCTTAGTCCCTAATATCTCATATTTGTATCTATATGTATATACGTGTGGAAGTTCTGTATCTTGCAGTAACCCAAGATCTAACTATTTGAGGAAATTTGGAATTGATTGCTATCAAGCAACGAGTTAACTGAATGATTACTAATTTATCACTTCCAGAGATACTAATCACTTTTGTACTGCTATACTATTTCATACGAAATTACACGAACATTTAAAATGTAATCTAATTGATATGCCAAGCCGGAAAGAATTAGAGCTTCTTACCGTGGCATTGCGCTGCTCGTAAACTTGACACGGCGACATGACACCTCTTAGTTTAACTCGCGACTCTCGAAACCTTTTCTAATTTACACAAAGGCAATCTTTTGGTCTGAAGAGAAAATAACGTTCTATTTAGTTGACAATCATATTTCTAGTGTACAACCCCGTGTCCGGCGAGCGGGTCCCGCCAGGGAGGTCGAGCGGACCAAGTCCCGCGACCCGCACCCGGACGGCAAGACAGATGAACGGAAGAAGGCCTGGCCCGCTCTCGCACATTTCAGGCGGGCGAGTCAGCGAAGCGAGCAAGCAGGTCTCGCGGAGAGCCCAGCAAGGCGAGCGAGCCGACCGGGGTCGCAGCCGCCGCCGTCCAGCCCCCACTCGCAACCTGGCTGCCGACCCGCCCCGACAGAAGACAGGCAGGTCGCGACGGTCCGGCTCGCGCTCGCCCAGTGAGGATAAGGCGAGCCCCAGAGCCAGGTCGCGCCCGCCTCCCGCGGGTGGAATTGGAGGCGAGCTGACTCCCCATGGGTGCGAATAGCTACTCAGAACAGCGGAGCCTTGCTGTTGGCAGACCAGGTTGGACTGCGCATAGCTGCTCAGGACAGCGGAGTTTGGATGTTGGCAGACCCAACCGAGGGCTTTTTGGTATTTCCAGGTCAGTTCTTTTGGTTATTGGCAGTTCAGATTCTGAAAATCTATAAATAAGACCCAAGGGGTACCTCAGAGGGGACGCTTTCAGTTTTTCCTGACTCTCACCTTCAAGTGCTCTCTGAGGGTACCTTAGCTCGGCTTCTGGCTAAGGAGGGGAAGCGCTCAGAGATCTTCCGGGTTTGTGGAGGGACCTCCCTGCCGAGCCCTTGGGTCTGTTCTCTCTTGTCTCTTTCGTTGTTTTTCTTGCAGGAGCAAAGTAGGTGCGAGACCACCCCTTCCCCGAGGGTCGAACTCCACAAGAGGCTGGATTCCGGTTTCAACACTTTGGTGCGGTGAGCGTGGAGAGTGGTCAGTGCAGAAAAGCTTCGGCGAGCTCAATGACGGGAGGTCAAGGATCTGACAGACAGGACTCGCCGCCCTCCCCCCCCCCCCCCCCCGCCTCTCGCGACGGTGGGGATGTTGGAGGATTTCAGGAACGAGGTGCTGAACCTTGCTAAGTTCGCGCTCGGCGCGCGGGCCGAGTGCTCGACTCCGGCAGCCCAGATCGCGGCCGCCCCTTCTGTAGGCGAAGACGCACCTGGGAGGCGAGCCGGGAAGGAAGTGGCTGAGGAAGGCCGGGGGAGCGAGCTCTCGGGGCGCGAGCTCTTCCCCGGTTCGGCAAGCCGAGGCCGGTTCGGCGAATTGGGCTCGCGGGACTCGCCGGCTCGCCCAGTGGGGGGGTGCAGTCCTTTCAGCGAGCTGGTCTCCTCCGCACCAGTGCCAGACGGGTTCAGGGAGCCCGAGATGTCCTACTACACCGGGAAGGGAGATCCGGTACAGCACGTCCAATGGTTCGAAGACGTGGTCTCCATCTGTCAGCTGTCGGACGGATTCAAGTGCCGTCTCTTCGCCATCACCCTCCGAGAGAAGGCAAGGGAGTGGTTCCACCAGCTGCCGGCTAGTTCCATCTATTGCTTCGAGGACTTGCGCCGAGGGTTCATGTTGAGGTTCACTACCTCAAAGAAGAGGAAGAAGAAGTCTGAGTCCCTATTCCACATAAAGCAGGGGGTGAACGAGACGTTGGGGAGCTATGTGGATCGGTTCCATGAGGAGGTCACCCAGGTCCAGGAGATGCCGGGCCACAGTCTGATGATGGCCTTCACCCTGGGCCTGCAGCAGGGTTTCTTCCGCATGGAGCTGAAGAGAGTTCTTCCCCTCTCTTATGAAGAGTTGATGGAAAGGGCGGCGAGAGAGGTTGACGGGGAGGCGTCAAACCCGGAGTTTGCAAGGAAACTGGCCAGGTGGGCCACAGAGGAGGAGAAGGAGTCGAAGGGAGGAAGAGGACAGGAGGAGAGAAGAGGGGAACCGAGGCAAAGGGAGCAGAGGCAGCTCCAAAGGCCGCAGCAGCCGGGGTGGGGGCGTCAGGAGCCCGACCGCCGGCTGGGCTGGAGGCCTGAGTGGCAGGGGCAGGGGCCACAGAGGGGGAACTTCGGAAGGGGTCACTTTCAGGGGAGGCAAGACCAATTCCACCCCCCAGGCTGGAGGCAGGGCCAGAGGCCCCGGCTCCCCGATCAGGAGGAAGTCATGGTCATAGCTCTGGGAGCCAGGAGGGGGATCATGAGAAGGAGGAGAAGGGAGTTCAGGGTGGAGCTGCCCTATTGCGACTTCCATTAAGAAGAGGGGCACACAACAGCCACGTGTCCGGAATTCCTGGAAATGAGAGGGAATAGGGGGCGGCAGCAGCATCAGGAGGAAGCGCGGCAAGAAGTGAGGATCGAGGAGGTCCTGCCTCGGGCAGAGGAGGATCGTTGCGAGGACCGGGTTGATGTGGGGACCCGAGGAGGGATTGAGGTGATCCACGGGGGAGTGGGAATCGAGGCCTCCCACAAGGCAAGCCTCCACACCATGTACCGGCGGAGCGTCACCTCTACGTCCCAAACCCCGCCGCCGGAGGAGAGGATCACCTTCTCCAGAAGTGATATGCCAGACCATGAGGATCCGTTCTGTGATGCGCTGGTCATCAAGGCCGCCATCGAGAATTTCACGGTCTCTCGGATCCTCGTGGACAACGGAAGCTCCGTGAACGTCGTCTTCAAAAAGGCGTTTGACGCGATGCAGGTGGAGGCTAAAAGGGTGTTGGCCTCGGACGGGCCCTTGTTCGGGTTCTCGGGAGAGAGGAAGGAAGTAGAGGGAGGAGTTGGCCTCCATGTCACCCCGGGGGGGCAGTCCCGAAACTGCAAGTTCGTCATTGTGGACGCCCCCAGCAGCTACAGCGCAATCTTCGGGAGGCCCCTGATCAGCGCCTTCCGCTGCGTCCCCTCATCTTTCCATCAGTGCCTGAAGTTCAACGCTGAGGGGGTGCAGGTCAGGGTTAGGGGATACCCAAAGGTGGCGCGGGAGTGCTACGTCACCGTGGTGAACACCATCTCTTGGCAGGAAGGAGCAGAGGAGATGGGGCGGAGGATGGAGGAGGTCGAGCAGGAAGCCGGAGGGGTGGAGCTGGGAGTGAAGGACTGCGCAGAGAAGGCGGAAGGAGGGGATTTGGAGGAAGTGGCCGAAGTAAGGGCCGTGGGAGGGGAGATGGAGGTAGAGGTCCCCGTTCCGGAGGAGGGGGACGCCGAAGGATGGGGGGGCAGTCCAGGCTGGAGGCCGCAGAGGAGGTGGTGGAGCTGGAAGTGCTCACCCGCGGAGGCAGGGTGGAGAAGATCCGCGTCAGCGGGGGACTGACCCCGGAGGACCAGGGCAGGATGCTGGAGTGCATCCAGAAGAATGTGGACATCTTCGCCTGGAACGCCGCAGAGATGCCGGGGGTTGACGCGGATGTGGCTTGCCACCGCCTCAACCTGGACCCGGGGATACGCCCGTCCAGCAGAAGAAGAGATCCACGGCGGACAAGCTGGCGGAGCCCATCAGGGAGGAGGTGGCGAAGCTTCTCAAAGCGGGCTTCGTGTCCGAAATTCAGTACCCCGGCTGGGTCTCAAACGTTGTGATGGTCAAAAAAGGAGACGGCCGCTGGCAGTTGTGTATCGATTTTTCCCTTCTTAATAAAGCTTGTCCTAAGGACTGTTACCCTTTGCCTCGGATCGATGCGCTGGTTGATTTCGCCGTCGGCTTTTCTGTAATGAGTTTTTTAGATGCCTTTTCAGGTTACCATCAGATTCGGATGCACCCCCCGGACATCAAGGATGTCTCATTCATCACAGGGGACGGCTGCTACTGCTACAAGATGATGTCGTTTGGGTTGAAGAACGTCGGGGCCACCTACCAAAAGATGATGGATAGGGTCTTCAAGGAGCAGAAGGGAAGGAACTTGGAGGTGTACGTGGACGACCACATGATCAAGAGCCGGGATGTGAACTCCCACCTCCGGGACTTGGAGGAGACGTTCGCCACCCTGCGCAGATACAAAATGCGGCTGAATCCCCTTAAGTGTGTCTTTGGGGCTAGCCGGGGGAAGTTCTTGGGGCATCTCCTCACCCCCGCGGGGGTCGAGCCGAATCCAGACAAGGTCAAGGCCATCTTGGAGCTAGGGTCCCCGCGGAATGCAAAGGAAGTCCAACGGTTGACAGGGAAGCTAGCAGGACTGAGTCGCTTCCTTTCTCGGTCAGGGGAGAAGTGCTCCCCTTTCTTCAAAACGCTGAGGGGAGGCCAGAGGTTTGAATGGACCAAGGAAGGCGAGGAGGCGTTCCAGGCCCTCAAGGCGCAGTTGACACAGGCTCCGCTGCTCCAGGAGCCGAAGGAGGGTGAGGATTTGTTCTTATATCTCGGGGTCGGGGCAGAGGCCTTGAGCTCCGTCTTGGTACGTGAAGAGGGGAAGAGGCAGCTCCCCATTTATTATGTCAGCCGGGTCCTGAGGAAGGCCAAGCTCCGGTATCCGATCCTGAAGAAGCTTGCATTCGCACTAATCATCTCGGCTCGGAGGCTACGGCCTTACTTCCAGGCGCACTCGATCCGAGTAGTGACCGACCATCCTCTCTGCAACATCTTCGAGGGGGTGGAGCATTCAGGCCGGCTGGCCAAGTGGTCGGTGGAGCTAAGCGAGTTCGATGTCTCCTTCGTTCCGCGGCTCTCGATCAAAGCTCAGGCGATGGCCGACTTCCTGGCCGACTACGTGGTAGAAGTAGCAGAGGAGGAGCTCACCCGCCCGACTCCTTGGAAGGTGAGGGTGGATGGAGCCTCAGGAAGGCATTCTCTCGGAATAGGAGTGGTTCTGGAAAGCCCTCAAGGGACTCAGATTGAGCAGACGGTGGTGGTGCATTTTCCCATTACCAACAACCAGGCCGAGTATGAAGCAGTGATAGCGGGGCTGCGCCTGGCCAGAGAGCTGGGGGTGCTGGATGTGGAGGTCCTAACCGACTCCATGGTGGTGGCTTCCCAGATCAACGGGGAGTTCGAAGCAAGGGAGCCCGCTTTGAAGTTATACTTGGCCAAAGTGAAGGGGGTCATAGGGACCTTCCAGACCTTCTCCATCCGACACGTGCCAAGGGGAGAGAATGAACAGGCCGACCAACTAGCAAAGCATGGCCCACGGGTGGGGGGCACCATCACCGACCTGTTCCGCCCCTCCATCGGAGAAGGGGAGCTCATGGAGATCGATCAGCAGCCATCGTGGATGGATGCAGTAGTAGTTTTCCTCTCCACGGGAGAGTATCCGGAGGGGGTAGACAGGAAGAAGCTGAGGCACAAGTCCGCTTACTACCTCCTTAAAGACGGGCAGCTATACAGGAAGACCCTCTCCGGGATGCTGGCTCGCTGCATATCCGAGGGTGAGGCGCAGAGGATCTTAGAAGAAGTCCACTCCGGGGAGTGCGGGAGTCATTCCGGGAGTCGGACCTTGGAGGGGAGGATAGTCAGACAAGAGTATTTCTGGCCCACCCTGGGCCGGGACGCCGCAGAGTTCGCAAGGAGATGTCACAAGTGCCAGCTATTTGCCCCCCTCCAGCTACAGCCGGCCCAACAACTCAAGAGTATCACGGCCCCTTGGCCCTTTGCAATCTGGGGAATGGATTTGGTTGGACCATTCCCCCAGGCCAGCAGCCAGCGAAGGTTCCTCCTGGTGATGATCGACTACTTCTCAAAGTGGATGAAGGTGAAGGCGTTGGCTAAGGTGACCTCCCAAGGGATCAGGAACTTTGTCTGGGGGAAGATCATCTGTCGCCATGGGCTGCCCCAGGTCATCGTCACAGATAACGGACCTCAGTTCGCCAACGCCGAGTTCACCAGTTTCTGCGAGCAGCTTGGAATCGACCTCAGGTTCGCCTCGGTCCACCACCCCAGGAGCAACGAGCAGGTGGAAGCCGCGAACAAGATTATCGTCAATCTCCTCAAGAAGAAGGTGGAAAACTTGAGGGGGAGTTGGGTGGAGCAACTCCCCGCCGTTCTTTGGGCCCTTAGAACCACCCCTAACACGGCCACAGGGGAGACCCCCTTCAAGCTCTCCCATGGGTGCGAGGCGGTGCTCCCCATAGAATTTGAAGTCCACACACCGCGAGTCGGGACGGCCAGAGAGGGCCGGGAGGAATGGCAAGCCGAGAATGAGGAGGAGTTGAGACTCTCCCTTGACATGGTGGAAGAATTGAGGGACCTCTCGGCCATTCGGCAGGAGGACGTCAAAAGGAGGATGGCAAAATACTTTGACAAGCATGTCAGGGTCAAGCAGTTTGTAGAAGGGAACCTGGTGCTGAAGAAGGTGGATGCGGCAGGAAGGTCAGCATCCGTAGGGAAGCTCAACCCCCGCTGGGAGGGGCCGTTCATTGTAAAGGAAGCCCTGAAGTCAGGGGGCTATCGGCTCCAAAATGTAGAGGGTGAGACCCTGAGTCTCACCTGGAGTGGAGACGACCTGAAGAGGTTTTTTCCCTAAGCACCTGTAAGCAACACAATTTGTTATAATAAAGCCCTTTTTCTCTCCCTCCCCCAGGATTGCCATATCCAGCTTGCACAGAGAATTGGAATGAGTTTGGACCCCGAGGAGATCCCGCTGCCAGGCTCTCACCTAGCTGGCAGGGCCGGAAGTCACTCGGTGTCATCCCTAGCCTCGAGAAGATCCCGCTGCCAGGCTCCCACCTAGCTGGCAGGGCCGGAAGTCACTCGATGGAATGAGTTTGGACCCCGAGGAGATCCCGCTGCCAGGCTCTCACCTAGCTGGCAGGGCCGGAAGTCACTCGGTGTCATCCCTAGCCTCGAGAAGATCCCGCTGCCAGGCTCCCACCTAGCTGGCAGGGCCGGAAGTCACTCGATGGAATGAGTTTGGACCCCGAGAAGATCCCGCTGCCAGGCTCTCACCTAGCTGGCAGGGCTGGAAGTCACTCAGTGTCATCCCTAGCCTCGAGAAGATCCCGCTGTCAGGCTCCCACCTAGCTGGCAGGGCCGGAATTCACTCGATGGAATGAGTTTGGACCCCGAGAAGATCCCGCTGCCAGGCTCTCACCTAGCTGGCAGGGCCGGAAGTCACTCAGTGTCATCCCTAGCCTCGAGAAGATCCCGCTGCCAGGCTCCCACCTAGCTGGCAGGACCGGAAGTCACTCGATGGAATGAGTTTGGACCCCGAGAGGATCCCGCTGCCAGGCTCTCACCTAGCTGGCAGGGCCGGAAGTCACTCGGTGTCATCCCTAGCCTCGAGAGTTCCGCTGCCAGGCTCCCACCTAACTGGCAGGATCCCGAGCAATAACTTGCGACCCAGAACAAATCACGTTGCCGGACTCCCACCTAGCCGGCGAGGCCGGAAACTACTAAAAAGGTGTAAACGGCAGATCGGAATCACAAAAGTTAATCAAAATAAAGGGGGGAGGGGGCTAGCATGGCCCCATCCCCAAGCTCCAAAAAAGGCGGCCGAGTAGACGCGAAGACCTGGGCGAGAGTCCGCAAGGAATTAGGCAATACAGACGAGGGGCGAGCCGGCTCGCCTCGCTCGGCGGGCGAGCAGCCGCCTCATCAGAGCCAGGCCGCAGGGGCAGGTCGCGTCACCCGGCAATAACAGCGTTGGAAAAATAAGGCGGGCGAGAGAACATTTATAAAAGGAACAATAGCTAAAAAACATGAGGTATAGGCGCAACCCGCGCATACAGATAAATATACATGATAATGTTCATCTAAAGAATAAAATTACAAAAGGCAGGGGAGACGCGAGATCTGGGTCGAGAAATCCTAAATGGGCTGGAAGGCTTTGTCGCCAGGGTCCGGCACGGGGAGAAATAGCGCCGGCACCACGTCTTCCGCCGAGAGTTCCGCTGCCTCGCTCGTAAGAAGATCCGCGCGTCGCAGCATTTGCATCGTGTACTTCGCGGCGCTGGCAGCGTTCTTCTGCATCAGGACTTCCAAGTCATAGTCGGAGTAGTGCTCGCGCGGGCAGACCCTGCTGTCTGGAGGAGGGACAGCTGCGGCGGCCTCCAGCTCGCGCACCCGCGCCTCCAACGCCGCTTTTTCCTGGCCAAGGGTGGCGATCTCGGCACCCATTCGGCTCGCCGTCGCCGCATCCCGGGAAAAGAAATGAGAATAATCATGAGCTGTGTTCGCAAGAAGGGGCAACAGTTCGGGTTGAGCACGTACCAGCCCGCCCAGGTACTGCGCGAGGGTCTTCTCTGCCGCATCGGCCCGCCTCCTCTGAAGGATCGCGTCCTCCTGAGCGAGATTCTGGGCTGCCTCCCTCTCGTCCGCCAGTTTCTTCAGGGAGGCGGCGTTCCGCTCCAGCTGAGTGCAACGCCTCCCCACCATGTGAGCCAGCTCCAGGCCGCGCAGCTGGGCCCGCGCGCTCTCATGAACCAATACTCGCGTCTCCTCCCTGTCGTAGATGGCGGCATCTTCTCGCGAGTACAGGCCAAAGGAGAAGTTGTACGCCTCCCCGCCGATGGTATCCTGCTCCATCCAGCTCGGCAGCAGGGTCGAGATCATCGCGCGGTTCGACTCCTTATCCCACGACAGGAGCGGGACGTCGAGCTCGTCCTGGTACCTCTCGTCGTAGCCGAAGTTACGATGCCCTCTCGGCACCGGCTCCGCAGCAGCTTGAGACCCGCCCGGCGGCGCGGAGGTGCCCGCCACCCTGACCGGGGAGTCGCTAGTCGAAGCAACCAGCGGGGGCGTGGGGCCCTCAGCCGGTAGGACCGCAGGGGCCTTGCCCTTTCTTTGGCTCGCGGTGGGTTGTTGATCCGCGGTCTTCGCCACCTTCGGCGGAGGGGCGGGCTGTCCGCCACCCGGCCGCTTCTTGGCCGGGACTGATGGGAGGTCGCGCTGAGCGGCCTCCGCAGCTTGAGCCCGGGCAAGAATCCCGGAGGGGATCCTCGCGCTCTCGTAAGGGGGGTGAAGGGGGATGTCGCGTTCACCTGCAAAGAGGGAAGGGTGAGATGAAGGAAAAATGGGAAGGTAAGGCCTAACGACGGCGAGTGGCAAACCTCCCCCTGGCGGGACGACGGCAAGGTCGTCGAGATGGCGGCGCAGGTACGCGACCTCAAAATTCTTCCCGGCGAAGAACGTGCACAAGTCGGCTTCATGACCGCCTAGGCTGGGTGGCCGGTAGCTCGCCTTGCTAAGCTGCACCGGCGAGAAGGGGACGTTGCCGAAGTCCCCTTTGACGAACAAGAACTTCTTCAGCCAATTGTGGCTCTTATTAACTGTCTCCCGCACCTTGAGGTGGGCGCTGGAGAAGTAGGCCGTCCCGTCTCGATTCGCCCGGAAGGAGAACAGCTTTCGGAACACGGCAAGGCTGAACTCCACTCGCTCCTCTCGCAGGAAGCAGGCGAATCCCACCATGACGGCGATGGAGTTCGGGGTCATCTGGCCCAGGACGACCCCGAAGTACTTCAGCACATGGCGCACCTCGGGCCACAGGGGGAGTCACAGGCCTACTTCAAAGTGATCTAGCGGGATGACGAGCTCGTCCCTGGATAAGTCGTTGATCTTTTCCCCATCCCCGGGCCGTCTCGCGGAAAAGCTCGGCGGCACGTGGTCGCTCAGAGCATCCAAGTACTCGCGCTCAGAGATGACAGCGTGAGGGAAGTCATGCTCTGAGAAGGTCCAGGCACACTTGCTTCGTCCGTCCACGTCGTCGCCGCCTCCGCCCATTCCCATCGGGTCGCCGCCGAACGCGCGAAACAGATCCGGGAGGCGAGCACGAATCGCACTTCGCGGGAAAAGGGAAGCGAGAGGATGTTTGAAGTCGGTGAGGAAACAAGAGCCGGCAAGACCTATTTATAGGGAAAGAGAAAGGGCGGGAAACTTCCCGCCGAAAGAGGGGGTGCGGATAGCAAAAATCAGCCCGACGGTTCGGCTTCCCCGCACACAACCGTACCCCAAAGACCGATGCGGCGCGGGTCTCGCCCGGCCGCGTCCGCGGAAGACCTGAGCGGGCGAGTCTCGACCTGCACCCGCACGAGGTTCCGCGCGAGACGGGAAACTCCCGTCTGGCGAGCTCCTCGGCTCGCCCTCGCCTCGGTCAGCGCGAGGGGAAGAACGGACCTTTTCCATAATCCACCTACAGAAAGCAATGGAAACAGCATGGTATTTTCAATAAGCCTCAGCAGTAACAAGTTAGGCCCATAGGCGGGCTAAAAGAGTCGCAAACAATTACAAATGCAAGATAACTCCAAAATAACAGCAATCCCACGGCATCCCCGAAAGCGGTGACTGAGAGCTGGGTCAGTACTCGACCCACTTCCACCTATGCCGCCGCTTCGTTCCCGATCGCGGCGGCATGCGGGGATCGTGGTAGTCGCGAACCGCCACTAGCTCCCGCTCAGCCAGGACGATCTGCTCTGCGGCGCTCCTAAGATGCCCCTCGGCTCGCGTTATATGCACGCCCGGCGAAGTCACATCATCATCCTCCGCTGCGCGCCGAGGGCCCTCCAAGGCCGCGAGCCGGGCCTCAGTCTCGGCCTTGTCTCCATCGACCCTCTTCACGATCTCCTGCAGCAGCAGTGTGTGCTTTTGGAACAGCCGCGTCACCTGCCTCTTCATCCCCACCGCATCGGTCGGGTCGCCCAGGTAGTCGGAAACACTGTCCACGTCGGGCGGAGGCGAATACCCCTCGCTCATCTCGGTTTCGGAGGAGGCCCTGTTATAGCCTGCAAACGGGGGCGAGTCAGAAGGAGCGAGCGAGAGACAAAGTCAACGGTAAATACCAGCTCACCAGGGGTTGGCACGTCACCCGCACCGACGGATGGGCGAGAAGAGCCCGACCGACCCTGAAAGGTTCCTCCCTCGAGGGTCTCGAGAGATTTCCCCAGTCCGTGGGAAACCGGCGGGCGGGGAGTTTCCGGAGGTGGGCGGTCCAGACCTGGGGAACTGGCGACCCTTTTAGGTGACAAGGGAGGGGGACGATCCTCTCCCCGGTTCCCCACCTCCTCGCAAGGAATTACCTGCAAAGCGAAAAATCAGAGATGAAATGGTAATCCACGGAAGGCCACGTACCCCAGGGACGACCTCGACACCCGCCGAGCTGGAGCCCGGACAGTCACCCGCCAGAGATCGCCTGACAATCTTTCCTTTCACCGGCCTGAAGAGAGGGCCGGGAGACCCGCGTGATAGCCAAGGGGCGGCCTCGAGGGCCTCCTCCTGAGTCTTCAGGACCGCTGCCGCCAGGCGAGCGCGCACCTTTTCGCTGACCGGCATCAAGAAACTAAAGCCTGCTCCAAGAAAATAAAGGGGTCTAGGGAGCCTCCTCCAGGGGCCAGCGGTATGTATTTATAGCTGGACAGTGGGGGCCCACCAGAAGATTCCCTGCCAGCTCAGCACAATGCTCGCCGAACACGCGGGTTGGATGATTCTTTCCGAGCTTGATTCAAGCTCAAAAAGAGCGGGGATTGTGTACAACCCCGTGTCCGGCGAGCGGGTCCCGCCAGGGAGGTCGAGCGGACCAAGTCCCGCGACCCGCACCCGGACGGCATGACAGATGAACGGAAGAAGGCCTGGCCCGCTCTCGCACATTTCAGGCGGGCGAGTCAGCGAAGCGAGCAAGCAGGTCTCGCGGAGAGCCCAGCAAGGCGAGCGAGCCGACCGGGGTCGCAGCCGCCGCCGTCCAGCCCCCACTCGCAACCTGGCCGCCGACCTGCCCCGACAGAAGACAGGCAGGTCGCGACGGTCCGGCTCGCGCTCGCCCAGTGAGGATAAGGCGAGCCCCAGAGCCAGGTCGCGCCCGCCTCCCGCGGGTGGAATTGGAGGCGAGCTGACTCCCCATGGGTGCGAATAGCTACTCAGAACAGCGGAGCCTTGCTGTTGGCAGACCAGGTTGGACTGCGCATAGCTGCTCAGGACAGCGGAGTTTGGCTGTTGGCAGACCCAACCGAGGGCTTTTTGGTATTTTCAGGTCAGTTCTTTTGGTTATTGGCAGTTCAGATTCTGAAAATCTATAAATAAGACCCAAGGGGTACCTCAGAGGGGACGCTTTCAGTTTTTCCTGACTCTCACCTTCAAGTGCTCTCTGAGGGTACCTTAGCTCGGCTTCTGGCTAAGGAGGGGAAGCGCTCAGAGATCTTCCGGTTTTGTGGAGGGACCTCCCTGCCGAGCCCTTGGGTCTGTTCTCTCTTGTCTCTTTCGTTGTTTTTCTTGCAGGAGCAAAGTAGGTGCGAGACCACCCCTTCCCCGAGGGTCGAACTCCACAAGAGGCCGGATTCCGGTTTCAACACCTAGGGTTTGGAAATTGTCACATATCTCTACCACAAAAGGATTTAAAAATTACAAAATCCCCTATTAGAGAAAAAGGGTACAACTGAAACAGAGAAAAAAAGAAAATCGCTAACTCTCAACTCATCAAACAACTGCTAAGTAAGGAGATAAAAGGAAAATCACTTCACCTGGCTGAGAGATGAAGAGATGGCAGCCGGATGTTGCCAACGGGAACCCCTTCAAAATGGGCAGAACGAGCGGAAGGGGGTGTCGTCCAACCTTCCTATGAAGCGACAAGGTCTCACGCTCTCGATGGGAGAGAAAAGTTAGCGCTGGAAACAAGCGAAGAGTTCTTCTGCGCGATGTTTAGGGCTTTCGCTCGAGTGAGAAAAGAGAAATGATGGGAGATTGGCGGTTCCTATAACTATCGAGAGGAGAGACGCCAAATAAATACGAGAGAGTCAGTTACAAACTTGGTTTCCCTCAACGCCGCTTAAGAGAGAAGGAAAAGACGGGAGAAAAAAATTGCACGTTTCTGAACAGGAACACTATTGTCCCATTCCTCCCTTTTCTTGCATAATTTCATTATTTCTAGGAAATTTAGATAATTCCAAATCTTATTACTATTTTCGTTAAACTTCACTAACAAATGGGTCTACGTGCTACGCTCCCGCACCAACATTAACCCGCGTCGAAAGTATTTCAATGATTTTTAAATTGATGTATTGCTTAACATGTAGATTAAAATATGATAATAATTAACCTTAACAACAATAGTACCTCGAGTAAATGTTGGCTTGGTCAAAATCACTCGTGATCTGACCCTGCAAATTAAAATGAACTCTCGCTTCAAATTACGGACGTTACAAATCTCTCCTCCTAAAAAAAAATTAGTCCCTAAAAATTTCAACATACCTGATTCAAAGAGAAAAACATAGTCAACATTGTTCCCAAGAGTTTTTGGGTCGACCACAGTTCATCCAAAGAACTTTTATGAACAGGATCTCTCTACTCCTGAGCTTCTGAATCCTTGAGTCCACTATTCTAACTGGTTTAAAACTCATTCAAAGTTCAGTTTCAATAGGTGCTTCCTCGGTACTGCTTATCTGTCTAGGATCTCTAACTACTCTCCTCAGATAGGAGACTGAAATACATCATGTAGACCACTCATTTCCTCGGGTAAAACCAACCTATAAGCAACTTCACCGACATGCTCCAGTACCTCGAATGGATCCACGAACCTAGGACTCAATTTCTCCATCCGCTTGATTTGAGAGACTCCTCTAACAGGTCTGACCTTCAGGTAAATGTAATCACCAACACTAAATTCCACTGTCTTGTGTACCTAGTCATAATACTTGGCTTGACAATCCTGAGCTATCTTCATACGTTCTTGAATGAGCTTGATTTGATCAGTGACATTGTCAATCCATGCTTCCATGATGGTAGATCTTTCTTCACTTTCAGCCCAACACAACGGTGTCCGACAACGTCTACCATAAAGAGTCTCGAACAGTGTCATATCAATGCTTACCTGATAATTGTTGTTGTAAGAGAACTCGACAAGAGTAATATATTTCTCTCACTTCCCTTCGAAGTCCAAGATGCACAGCCGGAACATATCTTCCAATATTATATTTGTACGCTCAGTTTGTCCATCTGTATGAGGATGGAATGTGGTACTGAAATGCAGCTTAGTGCACAACCGCTCCTGAACGTATCTCCACTTCTTAGAAGTAAACCTACCATCTCTGTTAGAAGCTATGGTCTTGGGAACACTGTGAAGTCAAACAATCTCATCAACATACAATTGCGCCAATCCGGGACCCAGATAGATCCTCCTATTGGGTATGAAATGACAACTTTAGAGAGACGATCAATTATAACCTATAAGGAATCATTCCCACTATGCAACCTGGAAAGGCCATGAACAAAATCCATTGATATATCCTCAAAATTCCACTCTGGGATGGGAAGTGAAGGCAACTTGCCTCCCGATCTTTGACATTCAGCTTTAACTAACTTGCAAGTTTCGCACTTCCCAACATACTCAGCAACGTCACCCTTCAAGCCTGGCCACCACACTATCTTCTTAAGATCCACATACATCTTTGTGCTACATGGATGTATCGAATATCTAGAATTATGGGCTTCAAACATTATGTCCTCTAGAAGGTGGCTAACATTTATAATGCACACCCTACCGTTGTGTAGTAGTAAATCCTCAAATATACTGAACTTCTCCTTTTGACCTGCCTTAGCTAAAACCCAAATCTCTGACATATTTGGATCCAAGGCTAGAGTTGTTCTAATCCTATCATTGATGTCGCAAGTGATTTCTATCAAACTCAACCTTATAGATCCAATATTTGGTCGCGACACCTCACTGATCTCTAGCTTCTCCAACTCTCGCACCAACTCCTCTTGCTGATTAAGGAGAAAATAACTCGATCCTCTACGGCTAAGCGCATCAGCCACCACATTCACCTTTCCTGGGTGGTACTGAATGTCCACCACATAGTCTGATAGAAACTCTAACCATTTGTGCTACCTCATATTGAGCTCTTGCTAATCGAAAATGTACTTGAGACTTTTGAGATCCGTAAAGATCTCACAACAGACCCCATAAAGATAGTGCCTCCAAATCTTTAGAGCGTGGATGACCGCTGCTAGTTGCAGGTCATGCACGAGATAGTTCTTTTCATGAACCTTCAACTGTCTGGAGGTGAAGACTAACTTTACCATGCTGCATAAGCACACAACCTTAACCTTGACCCGAGGCATCGTTACATATCTGAAATTCATCTGACCCTGATGGTAAACTCAAAATCGGGGCGGTCATCAATCTGGTCTTCAACTCCTCGAATGTCATTTCGTACTCCACTGTCTCACTAAAAGCTTTACCCTTCTTGGTAAGCAAAGTTAGTGGTAAGGCTATCTTTGAGAAGTCTTTTATAAACCTCCTATAATATCCCACCAAACCCAAAAAGCTGCGGACCTCCGTGACTGCCCTTGATCTCGGTCATTCACTTATTGCTTATATCTTCTTTGGGTCAACGGACAGGTCTCTCTGACTAATAACATGTCCTAAAAATGCAACATCTGACAACCTAAATTCGTACTTAGAAAATTTGCATACAGTTGATTCCTTCTGAGCGTCCCCAAAATAGTTCTGAGGTGAGAGACGTGACCTTCTACACTTCTGGAACACACTAGAATATCGTATATGAAGACAATAACAAAACAGTCTAAGAATTTCCTAAAAATCATGTTCATCAAATCCATAAAAGCGGACGGGGCATTGGTCGGCCCGAATGGCATGACCACACACTCATAATGTTTGCATCTGGTACTGAAGGTCATCTTCTGAATGTCTGGTTTCTGAATCTTCAACTGATGATAGCCTATCTTGAGGTATAACTTAGAAAATGTGTAAGAACTTTCAAGCTGATCAAACAGGTTATCGATCCTGGGAATATGAAGCTTGTTCTTCACTGTCAACCTATTCAGCTCGCGATAGTCAATGCATAGCCTCAGACTACCATGCTTCTTCTTTGCAAACAAAACTTGTGCACCCCAAGGCGAAGTGCTGGGGCGAATGAAACCCAGATCAAGCAACTCCTGCAATTGGACCTTCAACTCGGCGAGTTCTCTAGGGGCCATGTGATAAGGGGACTTGGACATTAGTGATGCTCCAAGTAAAAGATCGATCTGCAAATCAATCTCTCTAGTAGGAGGGTGTAACACCCCAGTTTTTCCAAAACAATTTCTGGTGGCTACCGTCCGATGATAGTAGCTACCGCTCGACGATAGCCTTGTTTCATCGGGTAGATAATGTCGAAACGAAAGCCCCATTCATCGAGTGTTGAGTTTTCGAGAAAGAGGTTACCGCGCAGCGTTATCCTTACCACACAGCGGTAACTCCGGGGTTGCGTCGAGAGCGTTGAGTTCTTGAGAAAGAGCCGAGTTCTCGAGAAAACATTGAGTTCTCAAGAAAACCTTGAGTTCTCGAGAAAGATGCTACCACGCGGCGTTAGTCTTACCGCAGACGTTAGCGCGACATTATTTTCCATCTTGCGGCTCGGGAAGCTACCGCCCGGCGGTAGGTAGTTATCGCTCGGCGATAGCGGACAGAAACAGATCCGTCATTTGGCTTTGTAGCCGTCCGATTTCTTATGGAGGTCCAAGATCGAACATGACACTGATACCAATTGTTGTGCAATCAGATCGAGTCTGCAATACGAATCGTCGCGGACAACACAACAAAAATGAAAAAGCAATAGTAATAGCGCAAAATAAGTAACGACGAGAAATCCAAGCACACCCATACGACATAAATATAACGTGGTTCAGAGATAAATGACTCCTACGTCCACGTGGAGAGCACCAAAGAAGATCCACTAAAATGATAAAGAGTTTGATACAGAATAACACTGAGATCACAAAGATCGGAGACGCACTAAGAAGAAACTATCCGATCAAAGTCTGGGAGTTATCGCCTACGACAGCAATGTGCCAGGCGATATCGTGCGAATCAAGTTCGTCTTCCCTCAGCGACACCGCCCGCCTTCTGGGAACCTTCGCCTGAGGATTCCGCCGCCGATAGGCCGGTGTCTTCCGGTCGTAGCCTCCTCCGTTGGGAGAGAAATCGCTGAAGCCACCTGTTCCTATTCCGCCCGTCGGTGTGAGGACCGACCGCCGCCGCTGCTCCTCCTAGCCGCAGAGATGAATGTCGCTGCTTCCTCTTCAATGTCGCACGCCTCCCCCTCTCTCAGCCCTCCTCTTATGTTGTGTTTTTTTAAAACCCAAAGAGATCTCCTTTTATAGCGTGGAGGTAGAGAGGGTGGGTGGGGTGGGGGTTCCAAAACTGGCGCCACCCAAGGATGGCAATGAGCTGAGATTAAGGGAGCCATTGGAGGCAGCCCGGGAACCTATCCAAAAACTGTAATCATGTTATTAACGGCGGTCCGGGAATCAAGGGAGACGGCACACGTCAACAACTCTTATTTATATAGGTTCCCAAAACTTAAAATAGAAAATTCTTAAAATAGAAAATCCTCAAAATATGAAATCCTCAAAATATGAAACACCAAAAAAATCCCAATTACGGATCCCGAACCAAATATATCACATGAAACCGGAAGTGGAGCATACCAGCAAGACTCCAGGTGCCAGGAAGATCGGCAGGGAGCGGCATCGACCTCGTCGGAGAAGATAAGAGAGGGCTAACCAAAAAGAAATACAAAGCCGCCGAACGGGTAGAGTCGAGCGACAAGGAGGCACAACCGAATCAAGGAGACGGCGTCGTCGATCTGGAGGGAGGGCGGAGAACTCGTCGAAGAAGATAGAAGAAAGCGACCACGAACTCGTCGGAGAAAGAGCATCAAAAATCACGAACAGGAGGAGAGGGCGCTCGAGTGAGGCTAAAGTTTTGAACTGTACGAAAATTTAGGGTTTTTAATTTTTTTAATGTATTTTTTGGGCGTGAAATAGGCATTATCGGTGTGTTCCGTTTTTAACACCGGCCAAAAAAAATATATTAATACAGGAAATCTGATGGAACACAAATCACTTGAGGCTGGAACCCCCGTAAATGACTTACCAATGAGCCGCATAGGGACAATTTCGTCATTTTGAAAGTGCCCGTCCGTCCCCGGACCCGGCATTCTCTCTAGCAATTGTCATCCTGAGATAATTTCACCGCAGTTTCTCCGTCAAATCCCTTCCGCCCTTAAACCAACGGCAGCGATGCGCCGTCTCTCCGATCTCCCACCGCTCATCGTACTGTCGCCGCTGACGTACCCACCCCTTCTACCCCCCCGGACCGAAAACGTCGGCACACGCGTCTCCGGCGACTACCGTACCCTCACATGCCCCTGGCCGACCCCTTTACATCCCCCGCCCTTCCCCTCCACCTTCCATCGTGAAATCCGATCCCAAGCGAAGAAATCAGGATTAGGTGTTTGAGAGATATTCCTCATGGAAGCGCTCCCGAAGCCGCCGAATCCGGCGATGCCCTACCGGGAAGATTGCTGGAGCGAGGGGGAGACGGCGGTGCTCGTCGATGCGTGGGGAGACCGTTTCCTCGATCTCAACCGCGGGAATCTCCGCCAGAAACAGTGGCAGGAGGTGGCGGATGCTGTTAATGCTCGGCCTGCCGGGGGACGGAGGCCTCCGCGTACGGACGTCCAGTGTAAGAACCGGATCGATACGCTAAAGAAGAAATATAAGATCGAGAAGGGTAAGATCTCTGATGGCGCCTTCGGCAGTCAGTGGCCTTTCTACTCCCGCTTGGACATGCTCATCGGGCCCTCCCTCCCGGGGAAAAAACCGGCACCGTCTTCTTCGCCTCCGCTTGCCCTGCCCCTGCCCTCCCACCGCAAGGGTCTTGTTCTCCCGGCGGCGGCTGCTGTTCGTGCTGTTGAGTCTTTTCCGAAGGAGAAACGCCCTACTGTCGCGGGGCTTTCCATGGACGATCCTTTTTTCGGAAGGAACTATTCAGTGGCTGCCGCCGCGGCGGCGGCCGCTGCCGCGGAAGTGGAGTCCGGATCGTCGTCTAGATTGTCTGGCTCTAGCACGGAGGGATCGAGATCGATTAAGGAGAAATCCGCTACTGGATCGAAGAAGAGGCGCCAGGGTGTGGTAGACGGGGAAGGGATTGGCAGATTGGCCCAGGCGATCGAATGGTTTGCGGATGTTTATGAGAAGGTAGAGATTGAGAAGCAGCGACAGATGATCGAGCTAGAGAAGGAAAGGATGGAGTTCATCAAGGGACTGGAATTCCAACACATGCAAATGCTTGTGGATACCCAAGTCCAGGTGGAGAAAATAAAGCGGGCTAGGCGCTCGGATGCTGGTGAGCATTGACTTTCACTGCCTTTTTACTTCCCTTTTGCAACCCCATGTAACTAGATATATAATTCTCAGAGTACTTTCTCTTATATGTTCATAGTCAACTCAATTCCATATCTTGTTGTAGAGTCCGCTGAATTTATTATTATTTTATGCTTGATCTTCTTCCATGCTGATCTTGAATCTGCCCTCTTTAGTTTATTAAAAAAGTTTTCGCTTCTAGTGATTTGCTCTCTGCATGATGTCCAGTGCTTTCAACTTCTTACATTTTGGTGTTCTTGAAGTTATCTTCTCTACATATTCTTTCACATGCAGAATAGTTTGTGTTGGAGGATTCCGGCTGAGATTCTGATGATGCTCTCTTGTCCTAACTTGTCCTTACTTGATTGCCCCAAGGATGTGGGAGACAGTGCCATGGATTTTCTTTTCTCTAGTGTAAGAGGAGTGATTTCAAACGGAGGTGTCTATAGTTGCCCAGTTATTAGGGAAGTTACGGAGAAATGACTTGCTAATGTGCTATTTGAGGTCAATGTAATGCCACACACAAGTTACATGAGTTGATGCATTTCAATTACATAAATTACAAAATTAACTAACAACAACAACACTCAAGCCTTTATCCCACTATAGTGAAGGCGGCTATATGGATCCTTTATTGTCATTGTGCGCCATCTTTAGTCATAATCTCACCAATGCCCAAGTACATCTCACCTTTACTTACAGTTTAATTCCAAGTCTTTATTGGTCTATCTCTCCCCCATTTAACATGCCTAGTGACTAAACTCTCACAACGCCTAACGGGTGCCTTTAATGGTCTTCTTTGTACGCGTCCAAACTATCTTAGTCGAGCTTCTCGCATCTTCTCTGCAATTGGTGTCACTCCTGTCTTATTCCCGATACATTCATTCCTAATTTTATCCAGTCTCGTGTGTCCACAAATTCACCCAAGCATTCTCATCTCCGCAACTCTCTTTTTTTGCTCATGTACACAATTCAATGCCCAACACTCATAATATAAAAGAGAGAAAAAAGTAGATGATAACAACAACAACAACACTCAAGCCTTTATCCCACCATGTGGGGTTGGCTATATGGATCCTTGCCGCCATTGTGCCCTATCTTTTGTCATAATCTCACTAATGGCTAAGTACATCATGTCTTTCCTTATAGTTTCATTCCAAGTCTTTATTGGTCTATCCCTCCATCGTTTAACATGCCTAGTGACTACACTCTCACAACGCCTAACATGAGCCTCTAATGGTCTCCTTTGTACGTGTCCAAACCATCTTAGACGAGCTTCTTGCATTTTCTCTGCAATTGGTGCTACTCCTGTCTTATCCCTGATAAATTCATTACCTAATTTTATCCAATCTCGTGTGTCCACACATCCACCTAAACATTCTCATCTCCGCAACTCTCATTTTTTGCTCATGTACACAATTCACTGCTCAGCACTCATAACTATAAAGCATCGCGGGTCTAATTGCAGTACGATAAAACTTGTCCTTAAGTTTTAGTGGTACTTTACAATCACATAAGATCCTGACGTACCTCTCCACTTTAACCAACCCACTTGGATTCTGTGTCACATCTTTATCAATTCCTCTATCCTTTTGAACTATCAATCCAAGATATTTAAAATACTCACTACGGGAAATATCTTGATCACCCAACTTAATAACGAAGTCATCCGTCCTTCTTGTACTGCTAAATTTAAGCTCCATATACTCCTTTGCCCTGCTCAACCTAAAACCTTTTTTTTAAAGTATCTCTTCAAGATTCAAGTTTTACGTTTACACCCTCGCGCGTCTCATCAACCAAAACTATATCATCCGCAAACAATAAACACCAAGGTATTGCTTGTTAAATATATCTGGTGAGCTCATCTAAGATAAGGGTAAATAGATAAGATCTTAAAGCTGAACCTTGATGTAAGCCAACAGTGATAGGGAATTCCTGTGTTAATCCTACAGATGTCCTCACGCTTGTCACTGAATTTGTATACATATCTTTGAATGTATCACTATATGATATATTTATACCTTTCTTTTTTAACTCTCCATAAGATCTCTCTTGGAACTCTATCATAAGGCTTCTCGAGATCAATAAATAACATATGCAAATCTTGTTTTTTTCTCGATAGTTGTCAATGAGTCTTCTCAAGAGATGTATAGCTTCCACGATCAACCTCCCTGGCATGAATCCAAATTGATTCTCCGAGATGTTAGTCTCCTGTGTAACTTCCAAATTAATTTTCCGAGATTTTGTATCTCTTTTATTCTTATATAAAAGTACTAAGATACTTTCTCTCTATTTGTCTGATATTCTCTTTGACTTTAGTATCTTATTGAAAAAATATGTAAAGCACAACAGCCTTTCCATTTTTCATCTTATTTAGAGCATTTTTTACCTCTGATACCTGAATTTTACGATAAAATGTTATGTTCATATGCTACTCTGATTTACTTAACTCTTCCAAGTTCGATTCATTGTCCTTTGTTTCATTATAGAGTTGATAAAAGTATATTTTTCATCGCTCTTTAATATCCAAATCATCAATCAAAACTATATCTGTCTCATCCTTTATGCATTTTACTTGATTTAAATCTCTTGTCTTCCTTTCTCTAGCTCGAGCAATTTTATATATGTCACGCTCTCCATTTTTGGTATCTAGTCGTTTATAAAATAATTCATAAGCATGACTTCTTGCTTTACTTACTGCATGTTTAGCTTCTTTTTTAACGACTTTATACCTAACTAAGTTTTCATCATTCCTACAAGCGTAGAGTGAGTTATAGCTGACTCTCTTTGCTCTCACTTTGTTTTGCACTTCCTATTTCCACCACCAAGATTCTTTATTTGGGGGCACGCGACATTTTGATACTCCAAGTACGTTCTTTCCACTTATCCTTAAATGTGAAGACATAATTTCCCATGAGACATTAAGATCAACATAATGTTCATCAACTAGTTGTTCCATAACTGTCGTCTTCAAAGCAACTCGTTTTTCTATCTTCAAGTTCCGCCACCAATTTTTTTGCAATATTTTTGTTCTCGTCTTAAATTTATTATATTTAATTTGTACATCTAACACCACTAATCTATGTTGTGTTGTCAAACTTTCTCCTGGTATGACTTTGCAATCCTTACAAATCATTTTATCCATTTTGTGAGTCATAAAAAAATCAATTGTGACTTATTTGGTCCGTTTTTAAACGTAATTAAATGTTCTCCCCTCTTTATGAAAAACATATTTGATACAATTAGCTCATGTGCTACGACAAAGTCTAAAATAGTTCGTTTTTTTTCATTCCTCTCCATAGCCATATCCTACATGAACGGTCGTGTAATCTATATTTTTATTCCATATATGTCAATTTAAGTCCGCTCCTATGAAAATCTTCTCTGTTTGTGGGATTTCTCTTACTAAATCATCTAAGTCTTCCTAAAATAACACTTTAGTAGCTTCACTTAATCCTACTTGTGGCACATAAACACTTATCACATTAATAGTTTTCTTTCATATGACCAATTTAAGAGCTAATATTCTATCACATTTTCTACTAACCCCAACAAATTCATCCTTCCAATTAGTATCCACAACAATATCTGCTCCACTGCTTGTTTTATTTTTTCCGGTGTACCATAATTTAAAAACTGAATTATCTAAAAAATTAGCTTTCTCACCAACCCATCTAGTCTCTTGCAGGCATAAAATATTTATCCTTCTTCTAATTATCATATTCACTACTTCCATCGCTTTACCCGTTAGCGTAGCTATATTTCAACTTCCAAACCTAAGTCGATCATAATTCCTACAACATACTTCCCTAGGACGTCTAATATGTGAGGACTTTTGTCTATTTAACACTACGCCCAAGTTCTCTTGGAGGTGCAACGGTCCTTGCCAAGATGCTGCATTCATGCAGACCATTCGACGAGTGCTCTTGCCTTTAGCTAAAATAACTAAAAAATTAAATGATAAATTAACTAAAAAAGTCGATGATAAATTAACTAAAATATAATAAAATAACAACAACAACAACACTCAAGCCTTTATTCCACTATGTGAGGTTGGCTATATGGATCCTTGCCGCCATTATGCCCTATCTTTTGTCATAATCTCACTAATGCCTAAGTATATCATGTCTTTCTTTATATTTTCATTCCAAGTCTTTATTGGTTCATCCCTCCCTCGTTTAACATGCCTAGTGACTAGACTCTCACAGCGTCTAACATGAGCCTCTAATGGTCTCCTTTGTACTTGTCCAAACCATCTTAGATGAGCTTCTCACATCTTCTCTGCAATTGGTGCTACTCCTGTCTTATCCCTGATACTTTCATTCCTAATTTTTTCCAATCTCGTGTGTCCACACATCCACCTAAGCATTTTCATCTCCGCATCTCTCATTTTTTGCTCATGCACAGAATTCACTGCCCAACACCCAGGACCATAGAGCATCGCGGGTCTAATTGCAGTACGACAAAACATGCCCTTAAGTTTTAGTGGTACTTTACGATCACATAAGATCCCTCACGCGAACGCATGAATGTAGACCATATGACCCACGCCAGGGCCACACGTATCAGCGCCGACAACATGCGGCGAACACATGAATGTTATCTTTATGTTTTTAATAGATTCCGCTGAACGTGGGAACAACACAAATAACACAACAACAACAACAACATTCATGCCTTTATCCCACTATAGTGGGGTCGGCTATATGTATCCTTTGTCGCCATTGTGCCCTATCTTTTGTCATAATCTCACTAATACCTAAGTACATCATGTCTTTCCTTACAGTTTCAAGACTTGGAATGAAACTGTAAGGAAAGACATGATGTACTTAGGCATTAGTGAGATTATGACAAAAGATAGGGCACAATGGCGACAAAGGATCCATATAGCCGATCCCACTATAGTGGGATAAAGGTTTGAATGTTGTTGTTATGTTATTTGTGTTGTTCCCAAGTGTGTAAGGCCCGAGAGTGGGGGGGGGGGGGCATTTCTGTGAACCGGTTTAGGGGTCAGCTGGACCATGGTGTGCGGTATGCAAGTATTAATTCCTCTTATCCTCTCTCTACCTCTCGCAAGTCTCTCTCCGCTCCCTCTTGGTAACCTAGACGCGCGAACCCTTCCTGCCCACCGACGGCGTCTCCCTCTACCTCCCGCTTCCTCGATCGGTTCCTCTCCATCCTCCAGACATAGTACCGTCGTGTTCTAAGAAGGGACAAGCCGATCCCTTGTGGGATTTCCCTCTCCCCGTCACGAGCTCTCAGTTGGGATCCCATAACATATTAACACCATATAATAGAAAAGAAAAATAGGGAGAGAAAATCATTCGACAATAAATGTACTATCGTGTATAAACAATGTACACTTTGAGTATTGGTGCTGCCGACCTGATATTATGCATGGTGGATCTCGTGCCCATTGAGAAGGCAATCTATGAGTTTTGTGCAAGTATAATGCTGTTTTGGTTCTTGTGGTTCTTTCTTCATCCTAGGTTGTGTTTATGTGAACCATAGGTTGGATGTAGTAGTAGTAATTTAGGCTCTGTAATGAGATTTTCTTTATATATTCCTATTTAACTCTTTTTTCTTATCCTTTCTCTCTACACCCTTTCTCTCCACAGTGCCTTAGTTTTGTTTCATTTCCATAAAAGTTCTTGCAAATGCCACTCACAACTTATTTTGGTATTTATCCATAGAAATACAACGTCACATTTCTATTTCTAGAAATGCAGGCAATTGAATTATTTGCTTATTTGGCCACAATAGACTCGTAATTTGCTGCGATGTTCATTCAATGTGTTTTATCTGTTAACCCAAATCCCAATTTTGGCTCCAACGTTATCCACATTCTATCGTGTCTTTTCAAGATAGCCAAGAATAATATGTAGATCTTTTCTTTGGCCCATACTTTTTTTAAATCATCTATCATAAAAATAGCTTCCTGATTGATTCTATGAAATTAATGTATTCTTTCTAAACAATGTTTCTTAATGGAAGGGGAGCTTTGACTCACCGATTGAGGTGTTATCATGTGACCTTGAGGTCACGGGTTCGAGTCTTGGAAGCAGCCTCTTGCAAAAATATAGGGTTAGTTTTACCTACATTTCACCCTTGTGGTGAGGACCTTTCCCCATACTCTCGCTTCACGGGATGCTTTGTTCACCGTGCTACCTTTTTTTTAATATTTAAAAATATATATATCATTGAATATCATTTGAATATATCTTCTAAAAGCATATCCATAAATAATACAAGAAATATAAACTCAATACTGGCCCTTGATGTAATACTGTTATGATTGAAATCTCACTTTGACCACTCCATAACTATTTTTAATTTTAGTCATTGCTTCGTGTACATCAATTTTTTATGATTGTTTCTAATAACTTATATTGGTTGTGAATTTTGTCCTTTGTGATTACTGCTTTCTTTAACCTCTTTTTGCTCTTAAATGTAAGTAACAAAAGATTTTCCAATCATTTAATAAAATTATATTTCAAACATAATTAAAAATGATTAACCACAATTTTACTTTATCTCTCATAATTCTCCAATCTCACTATGTATTTTATGGATTTGAATATTTCCCTTTATCTAACTTTTTAGAGGATTAATCGTTGTCATTTGACAAATATAATGTCCTACATAGGTTGAGTTCTTAGGAAACTCTACAAATAAAATGGTAGCATGTAGACTTGATTTCATTACCAACCTCTACCATATTGAAACACTCTGCTATGCTATGGATTTCTGTTGAGATATATTTCCTGATAACAACCGGTGAATGGATAAAATTTTAGGTTCATAAGTATGTTTCTGCATATGCCTTGATCCCCTTTTTTGCTTTAATCCCATTTTTGTTTAAAATATTCTTGAATCACAATTTTTTTAATGGATCAGAGTGTGTTTGTACATGAAACAACTATGATATGTTTTTAAACAAGCTTCAGGTGAGTGTGAAATGTAGAGAATTTTCTAAATATATTATGCAAAGTTAGGGTTTGAGTCCTGGAAGCAGCCTCTTGCAAAAATGCCGGGTAAGGTTTACCTACATTTTACCCTTATGTTGGGACCTTTTCCCAGAGCCTCGCCGTGCGGGGATGCTTTGTGCACCGGGCTGCCTTTAAAAAAAAATTTAAGCAAAGGTAGGGTCCTAACAGGAGGATAATTATGATATTTCTAAATTCTAATACTCTTATAAAACTCCATCTATTATTTTTGGTGAATTGTAATTTATGCTAAAATGTTGGCAAAGTTTAAGAAATCAAATATTGATAACATAATAATCTCTAGGCAAATAAGGCATGGCAACAAAACCTTCAACCCTAAAAAAAATATTCGATCATACTATAGCTCATCATCATCATCAATAGCCTCTTCCCAAATCCCAACTATTGGGGAAGGATTTATGAATTCCCAATTCCCATTTGTTTATGTCAGCTGCAATCTAAGATGCTAAATCTATTCTTTGCAAATCATTTTGAAAAATCTTAATTCATATTACCTTATATCTGTCCTCTCTTTAATACTTTAGTTTTAATTTTATGCACTCATCTAGCATATGCATTTTATACCCTTTGATGTACATATTCATACCACATACATCTAGTTTTCATTATTTTATCTTAAATTAATATCACTCCATCCTTCCTTCCAAAATAATTCTTTATTTAAAACTTGTTTTGACACATATATCTTAAATTCTCATTGATGTCATGCTTTTATAAAATTTCACTTAGAAGTCTTCATAAATTTCCCATATTACATAATACTTTTGAAGCACTTTCTTCATTTTAACAATGCAACTTTAATTTTATAAGTCATATCTTTATTTAGACCCCCCATTTTGTTTGTATAATGGAATCAAGATATTTAAACCCATAAATGTAGGTTTTACTTTATATCTATTAATATTGACTGATAATTATTAATATGAAACTAGTTGGCATCAAATTGCATTTCAATAGAATGTATATATGATACACTCCCGAGTTATGGTTGGTGCTAAACTCCTGAGGGTGGTTCCCCCTGAGTCCTCCCTAACCTAGATTTCCAAGACCCAATAATAAGTCTCCACACCCCTACTTATATAAGAGGTGAGACTACTCCTAATTACATAAATGCCTTAACACATCATATTCTACTAATAGACTCTCCTGACTGGTCAATTTGGATCTCCCCTAGCATAGGGTGGTCATCTACATAGAGCGTATACGTATCAATAGTCTGCTTGTCAAATAGACCTTGTCCTCAAGGTCGAGTACCACTTGATGCTGGCATCCTCAATCTTCAGGGTCTCAAAATCAGTAAATGTAATATCTTCGTCGTCGGTTGCAAGCAGCAAGTACATTTCTTTATGAGAACACTTGTGAATATGGAAGCATGGTTTCTTGCAGCGGAAACAAAAGCCTTGGCGGCAATGGTCGATGTAATCTTGGTGGGAGAGGTGGTGTGTTTTTGGATTTGGTTTCAGTGGTGAAATTGGAGGCGGGGTTGGTGAGAGGGCGCCAACGAGAATTGAGGAGGTGGATTGTTGTATTGTGGCAAAGCAATGAGATGAGCCTACTTGGGTGGTTCTGTGTGTGATTGCAACTGGATTGTCACCATGCTAGAGTGATTGGGGGACCCTCGATGTCGCGGTAAATTCTACTTCCACAAAACGGGCCTGCCAGATGATCACAATGAGCATGGTCAAGTTCAGAGTGCGTAGGCGGCCATAGATGTGTGGTTGCAAGCCATGCATGAAGTGTCCGAGGTAATGAGTCATAAATAAGCCTGGGACATGAAGTCTCAACACTGCAAAATCGTTGACATAAGCGCTGAGCATGACCCACGTTATGTGCGGCGTTGACTTGCAAAACTAATGCATCCAATGAAGGGCGAGCCCTTCTATGCAAATCATCACGAGGAGAACCTTGCTGGCTTCCTCAGTCAGTTGCAACTCAAATGATTGTTCCATGCGGGTGATCCAACATAGCATATTTGATTCGTCAAACAAGGACACCACTATCTACCGGGTTGCCATGTGTGGGTGGGGGTGGGTGGGTGTTAAGGCAGGTAGCTCCCACATAGGGATCAACTAGCCTTGATGATAGATGGATCTAGAGTATGTCAGTTAGGGTGGTTTTCATTGCCTCGATGTGCGATGAAAGATTTTCCAGAAAGCGCTCCATCTTGTCGAGACAATCCGTCATGGCTTGCTTGATAGTCATTTGGGGGCAATGTACAAGTTGTTTGCTATATCGTTCGCTCATGGAAGTTTTGAAGACATCCGAGGAAAAATATGGCGGTTGTAAAAAGGATTGTGCAATGCAATTCGCGAAGGAGTCAATAGAGCAGTAGTGTGTTGCTGAATGCGGGGATCAGTCATGATAGTCATTTGAGGCCAAAGAACAAATTGTTCGCTCTTGGAAGTATTGAAGGCATCAGATGAAAAATATTTCGGTTATAAAAAGGATTGTGCAGTGCAATTCACGAAGGAGTCAATAGAGCAGTAGTGTGCTGCTAGATGTGGGGATCTGAGTCAAAAGATTGACCCAGCCACACCGATGATCCATCGCTGGCAGACGTGGAAGAGACGAAGTAATTGGCGAGTGTAATGTCGGGCAAATGGCGCGCGAGGTCAACGTCGACCGTACACGGGAGACGTGTGACATGTTTGATGGTGAAGGCCGACAGGTTGCAGATGTGAAATTAATGCCTTTACAACGGATGAACGGTTGTTGAATGCGTGGAAACGGCATGTTGGGCGAGAATTTTAGGGCATGAACAATGTTGGGAGCTTTCAATGAGGAGGATATGCCTGGATTGAGATTTTCCCATGATCTAGTGTTAGGCATGAAAAGGGGTAGTTCGGACCAAGTTGGTAGATGTCAAATTGTATTGCAATAGAATGTAAATATGATGCACTCGCGAGGTATGCTCGTGCCCAAGTTTCCGCGGGCTGATTCCCAATTCCCAGAGAGTCCTCTCCAAGGAAAGAGTTAGACTTCTAAGGCCCTATAATAAAACTAAACACCCCTCTTTATATAAGAGGAGAGACTACTCCTAATTACAGAGAGGCCCTAACACACCATTTCCTTCTAATATATGCTTTTGACTGGTCGGTCTAGATCTCCACTAGCCTAGGGAGGTCATCCACATGGAACGTATATGCATCATAAAGCCACTGAAATTGCTTAATAGTTACTCTGTTGATTTGAAGCTTTTTATCTTCTAAATATTTCTCCCTTGTTTTAACTTTTCAATAACTTCATTGACATCTCACCTATAAAGATTATGTCATATGCAAACAAAACATATAATATATAAGTGCTTGAATTTGAAAAAAAATTGATATAATGTCAATATTTGATGTAATCCTATTGGAATTAAAAATTCTTTGGCCACTCCACGACTATTTCTAACTAATGCTAGGCTGCTACTTATTGCTCCATTACCCGTGTTAATAATTTTATTTGTCTTTGTACCATTCCTTCTTAAGGAGCACAGTTAATTTATCGTGGTATTTAACATGCGAAGATCATTTTTTTTATTGTATACTTTTTCTTAATTGTATTAACATGTAAATCCCTTTCTCTGTAGTTCTTCCTGACATGAAATTAAATTTCTAATATCAATGCAATTTTTTGAGCCTATATATTCCATAATTATTTCCCATGGCTTCGCTGTATGACTCGTAGGTTTGGTTCCTTTATAGTTGTCTTAAATATCCTGTTTGTTTGTAAATATTGAAACGTTGTTACCTTTTCTCAATTCCTTTACCATTTTTTAGTATTTAAAAAATGTATGTTAAACAACACTGTACTATCCCCATGGCTCTCACAATCTCAGTAAGTTTCTCAGATGAATATGAAGCTTTATATTTATGTATTTTCATTTGTTACGGATCCTCATTGAGGAATCACGTACAAGCGTCGTGAGCCTCGAGTGACGTCTGCCTGAACTATCCTTATTTTTATATTTGTATTTTATGCATGATTACTATTTTATCCTCACTCTTGTTAAGCCTTAGTGAGGGGGCGTTTTAATTTTTTTTTGGGACTTGTTATTCCCCACCAATCCACCATATATGTGGGTTTTGGCTTTGGAAAATGCAAGCAATGAATTAATATCAATTTCCTCTCCTCTCTCTAATTCTCTATCTCCCTCTCTCTCGTTCTTTGTTCGCCGAACCCTAGCTACAGCCCGACATGACCGGTCGCGGCGTCGCTCCTTCCGCAAGCCGAACACAGCCTGTCGTTTCCCCTTCCTCTCCACAATAGCTCCGCCAGGCCGGCAGGCCCCAAGAAGGGACACTCCTTCTCCATCGAGGACTTTCCTCCCCTTCCCCCTTGCACGTGCTCTCAATCTATGGCACGTAACATCATCACGACTAACTCTTTACTTTTTTTATCGATATATAATTTACTCATTATGATCTTCCAAAGTAATTTCTTACTTTACATTTTAGTTAATGATTTTGCAAAGCAACATTTCCATAATTTCTTACCCTCTCTTTTAAGTAAGATCCCAATGCATCAAGTTTATCAACATTTCTTGATTTCTTATCACTTGTCTTAACTATTTCATTATCTTCTTTTTTCCTTGGTACAAACTTACTATATAAATCATCAAAAGTTTTAGCTTTTAATTTACTCACTACAACACCCTTTGCAATATTTGTAGCTTTCTTATAATCATTATAATCTTTAGTAGTATTCAATTTTGACTCTTTGAAACTGTAATTTTTATACTTAATAACCCTTTGTACCTTCTCACTCCACCTATTCTCCCTATCATGCGTGCTCTATTTCTAGACTCTTCTAAATATTTTGTGTCAAACGTCTTAATCATTTTATCCATCTTATTCTACATCAAATTTGGCTCAACTATTTTTTTTAACTTACCTACCTTAGTAACATATCTTGAAAGATTCACAATATTTTTCACCGTTCAAATTTCACCACACAGTGGGTGTAAGTTATTTCTTGCAATTCAATAGGTATGATTTTTCACCTAATATTTGTTAAAAATGCTATTGGTAACTATTTAACATTTTTTTTTTCCTTTTACTTTTCATCAGCGGATTTTGGCATTCCTCTTCATCTGATGGGGATTTTCCTTCTTCCCTCCTATCCTTTCTTTATAGTCCGTGCCAACACCTTTTCCTGTCTTCATGTGTCATGCTTCTGACATCAAGAATAAGGGAATTATAATGAAGCCCTTATAGATGCATCCTTCCTTAAGTTGGTAGACCAGAACTTCTATGGGTCATTTTTATTATGATTTGTTAATACTAATGTGACTTCACCACATTTTGGAAATAATCTGAATGACTTGTTGAAGTTTTCTTTAATAATCTTATTTGTAGCTTGTGACTGTACCCTCCAGAATATCTAGTCTTTCACTTGAATGCAAGATCTTTTTTGCAGATCGTGCATGATAAATCTCGAGTTTAGAAATTATCCATTCACAACTTTCTACCTTGCTTGCTGATCATTAATGCATTCATATTACCCCTCAAGATTTTTGATTTTCAGTTTGCTCGATCGTTGAATATAGATGCATGTATATCATGTTATAGTTTCATTATATACACTTGGAAGTGAAATCTGAGAGAATTTTATCGTATATTCTTGATCTTTTTCAATTCACGTCCTTGCAAGCAATATTTGTCTGTCAATTCTCTTTTATAACGTATTGCCAAAAAGATATCCCACATTTATAACAACCATTTCATTATCTGTGCTTTCATATGAAATGCCATCTAAAGCCCTCTTCCAACTTTTTTTCCTTCTCAGTCTTCATAACCTTATAGCTCAGTTCCACATCTTCCTTCTATTGCTCCCTTCATGTTGATTTCAACATCTAAACTGACCATCATCACACAATTTACCTATCTCTTGGTTTAAATGCCCCCCCCCCCCCCCCCCCCCCCCCCCGAGGCCACCAGAGATTTACTCAGCCATGTAGTCCGCTAGTCCTCCACTTGCTTGATTTTCTCTGCAGGTTTCTCACACTATTCAACTTGCTTTCAATATGTTACATGTTCCTTATATCTTTCAATTTTCTCCTTCATCTGCAGCCACATAATGTGGCTACTTTTGGGAAATTTATAAAATCTCTTGTTTCAGAGATGCAGAACAATCTTATTTTTCTCTTACAGGCTACGTTTTCTTAACATAATCATCGCATCATTATAACTTTTTCATAGAAAAGACCCTCGGAAAGTACCGCATCAAACTACCATGTTTGCATCCATTACATTCACATTGCAAATCCTTGCATGCAGTCGAATATCATCCTCATTCAAGAGTTGAGTGCCAATCTACTTTGATATTTCAAAGATCCTGGACAATTCCGTTGTAGTAGACTTGAAGGCTATGAAGCACCAGTATGAGTAGAGTACCGGGTATGATACGTGGGTGTGATGGTACGACAAAATAAAAAATAAGGATGCGGGTAATTTTGGGGTACGACGTAATTACAAATGATATATATATGTATATAAGTTGAATATGTGCAATATTTTTTTATATTTCGTTCTAATATTGTCGTATCGTCACGTGATGTCACATGTCTTGTGTTACTTGTATGACCGCTTATTTAAGTTTTTAGGTCACTTATATGGGTTTGTGATTTTAAACTAATCTTTTTACTTTTTCACGACTGGGTATTAGAGCGAGAGAAAGTAACCCTCGTCGCCCGCTCGGTTCAGTGGTCCCTTGCGCCTCGCCGTACCTGATCCCGCCTCGCCGCTCGCTCTAGTGACATCGCCTTCCTTCGTTAACTCTAGCCAAGGCATTGTTGAGTCCTGTCTTCTTCGATCATACCTCCCAGGTTTGCCGCCTCCTGTCCTCGCACACTAGCCACTTCCAACAGCTTCCTTTCCCGTCCAGGCTGCTTCTCTCCAACCCAAATCCACGAGTCGTTGAAAGTAGTTTTTTTTCTCTACTGCATCTTTGCAGCCCAGGGCTCCTCCGACAGCAGCTCCTTCCGGCTTCTTTTCGCCCGTCCAGTGAGCAGGCGTTGGTCTCTAACCATTTTGCCCCCCATGACAGTCGCTTGAGACATCATGGTCGCATCCAATAGTGTCCTCTCTGGGAGGCTCGTAGGATGTGATGCTTCTTCATACTATCCAATTTTGATTGATTACTTCTAGTGGGTGCCCTTTCCTTACGCATGGGTGATTCTTCTAATATCTTGTCCACTCCTTAGATTGTTCCTGCAAGTGACCCCTCGCAGCCACGAGAATCTTGTTTGTTGAAGAACATTATAGTGTCTTTGGATGACACAAATTACCTTGAATGATCCAAGGCCGCGCATCATACTATCCGTAGTCACGAGACGTATGAACACATTAATGGAACCATTGTTGAACTACCGCGTTTCGATCCCTCATAGAGGAAATGAGATGCTGATAATTCTTTGGTTGTCTTATGGTTACTCCACCACATGCCCCCTCTGGTGTACCTTTGTTATATACTCATGGACTTTGCCCATGAAATTTGCAAGGTTTTGAGAACCAAACTGGAGATTGATCCGGAGAAATGAGAGGTTCAAGGTCGAATCGGTCTAACCGGTCCGACCGGGGTTGAAACGTAATAACCAAATATTATAAAACATATTTTTAATTTTATTATATTTTTATTATTACTCATATAAAATAAATACACTAATGTTATTTACATTTATATAATATGCTATTTATATTTATATAATATAAGCTCAACCTGATCACCAAAGATCACCTCCTAAGGTGGTTGATCTCATCAATTTTATAGCAAAGGTCTGCAGTTCGAAACTCCCTGTTGACATTAAAATTAAAATTTTGATGCTTGGGAGGGTTCATTGAAATCGGACCGGTCTCCGATTCTACTTCCGCCAGCCCGGTTCCCCAGTTATCACCCGGTCCGTGGCGGGAGCGGTTCTTTGGGCTGGACCGGACAACCTGAGTTCCCGGTCGGCGATTCTGCTGGTTGAACCGTCCGGTCTAGTTTTCAAAACCCGGGAAATTTGTGCTCAAGCTTGTGAGATCTACTCGCAGGTTGGTACCTTGGCGCAAATCTATGAGCTCACTCGTCATTATTCGAAGCTGAAACAAGGATCTTTGTTTGTATCTGCCTACTACTCAGAATTTGAATGTCACTATCAAGAACTGGATTACTTCAATACCTTCATTCCAACATGCACCGCGGTCGTTGTCAACCTCAAAAGGACAAAGACCGTTTTCAAGTGCATGTCTTTCTTACAGGCCTCAACATGGAGTTCAATACTGTTCGCTTACAAGTTCGTCATCGTGAGCCTTTTCTCTCTTCGAGAAGCATTCACCACGGTCTTAAGTGATGAGAGTCGTCGTCACTCTCTTACTCCTACTGCTCAGACCGATCACTCCACTCTTACTGGAGGTGATTGTGGTTGGAACAATAATCGTGGTGGGGGCTGATAGTCCGACGCACTCTCATAGTACTCTGCCCATATTAGTGAAACTTATCAGGATGGTCTTCCCCTGTGGTGTTTTTGCCGAGGAGCTAGATGCATTTTGCCGCATGTTGTGTTCACAGCCCGATTTTGCGACCACTAATTCTGCCTCTACCTTTGTCACTTCAGGTAACTCGAGTGCTTATGATACGTCTTAATCTTGATCAAAGTAGATCATTGACTCAGGAGCTACCAAACATATGATTGGAGCCTCATCAACTTTTATCTCGTACATCTCTCGGGTCGTGATAAAGTTATTGTAGCTAATGGTTCCCTTTCCTCTATTGATAACATATGAATAATTCCTTGTTCCACTGTCCTTTACCTCTCTTCTGTATTGCATGTGTGTTCCTTCATTTTCTTGTAATCTTCTTTTATTAGTCATTTAACTAATTCGTTAAATTGTTCTGTGACTTTCTTTCCTGATGTTTTTGTTTTTCAGGATTTGACTACAAAGCGAAATATTGACAATGGTAGAAATGTTGGTGAACTGTACTTGTTGGACCAACAGTTGCCCCCCCCCCCCCCCCCCAGTGTGCTTTCCACCACAAGTGCTTCTACTCTCCATGACATCCGACATTGTCATCAATGCCTTGGGCACCTCTCCTCGTTATATCTTACCCATCTTTTTCATCTTTCAGTTGTTTACTTAAGTTTTTTCTTTGTCATGTTTGTGAACTGTCGAAACATGTTCGCCAGTCCAAGTCATACATCTCTTCCTAGTTTTTCTTCTTTCATTGTGATTTACTCAAATGTTTGGGGTCCTTCCCCAGTGTTAACTTTGTCTAGCTATAAATGGGTTGTGACATTTATTGATTTTTTTCCCACACTACGTGTGTTGACTTGTTAAAAAGGAAGAGTGAAGTGTTTAGTTGCTTTCACACATTTCATAAAATAATTATAACACAATTTCGTGGAGTTATTCATGTTTTGTGTAGTGATAATGATTCACGTACAATGACTGGGATTGTTTGGCACTTATCCTATGTTATTAAAGGCGCGCCTAAGGCTCCAGGCTCAGAGACTTGCGCCTCCATGCGCCTTTTGCGCCTTTAGAATATAAAAGACGCCTGAGTGAGATTTTTGTTGTAAATTTTTTTTTCAAAAATCAAGAAAAAAATAATGTAAGAACTCAATAATTTTTTTTGATTTAGTGTTTGTGCAAGACCAATGCGCTGGATGTTGAATGAAGGAAGCATGGTTATGTGCACATAAATCAAAATGGATTCTTAGGTCCGCCTTCTCTGATGTCTTTGGCTTTGATTTGAGGGCATGATTCCGCAACAAACGTGACAATATAGGTGGTCACTATTTCAGTGGTATCTGTGAGCAATCACTTTGTGCATTTATTGTCAAAGGTTAGGTCTTTCTTCTCTGAGAGAAACCACTTTGTGCATAGTGCCAAAAGTTAGGTCTGTTTTCAATCTTCCCCCGACCATACCCTCAATGATTGGGGAATATATGAGTGTCTTGTTGTTGTTGTTAGTGTTTGTGAAAGATAATTGTGCCTTGAGCCTAGGCTCCAAGACCCCTTTGCGTCTTGGTGCGCCTTTAATAACTAAGCACTTAATCTTGTCGATAACGACATTCTTCACCAACTACTTATGTCCACACCTCAAGTCAAATTCTAGTTGCAAAGCGGAAAAATAAACACTTGTTGGAGGTTGCTCATTGTCTGTTAGCTATCTTGCACCTTCCCACATCCTACCAGGGTGATACTGTTTTGACTGCACCCCATCTCATTCATCGTCTTCTCCCACTCTTTATATAATTCACTACTCCATTTTCAACACACCATTCATACTTCTCACATCTCTCCTCGTATATTCGGGTCCATATGTTTTGTTCATGCCCAGACTCCACATCGTGACAAATTAGATGTCCATTCTCTTAAATGTGTCTTTGTTGGTTACTCACCTACCACCAAAGTTTATCGATCATCCTCCTACTCATCGCTTCTTATGTACCGTTGATGTTACCTTTCGTGAGGGATAGTCTTGCTTTTGTCTTCGTGAAGGGTAGAAGAGTAGTCCTGATGACGGGACCACTGACATTCCCCTTCCGATCATTGCTTCTTCACACATCCCTCCACTTATCCTTTCTACTCTCATTCCTCCTACTCACGTTACTTCTTTGCGACCAGTACCTCCTCTATTGTATACATACTCTCGCAAGTCTCATAAAATTGAGCACGTGCAGTCTCCGAATGTTCAACTTTTGAACATGTCTGCTGTAACATCGGTTTCACCAAACATCATATAGCTACTTACATTTAGTATCATCATCTCTCTCATGCTCACCAAATTTTTATCTTATCTCATTCTTCTATTGTCATTCCCAAGACCCGACTCGAGGCTATCAAGATACCCGAGTGGAAAAAGATTTTGGAGGAAGAAATGCATGCCATAGAAAAAATGAAATGCAAATGTTATGATATAATCAGTACTGTCATTTCCACTATCACACCACTATATATAAGAATAAACACATTGCAAACAAAACCCTAGATTGATCTACAACAAAGAGCATGACATTTAAGAGGCATGATGAGCCCTAAAACCAATAGCAGTTTGTACCTCAAAAAAGCCCTAGTTCTACATCTTTCTACTCCTTCCTAAAAGGGGGGCATCAACTTCCTTAAATAGATGTGTTCAAAGAGATCTAAAAGGCTGCCCGGTGCACAGAGCACCCCTGCGCAGCGACGGTCCAGGGAAGGGTCTTACCACAAGGATGAAATGTAGACAAATCTTACCTTGCATTTTTGCATGAGACTGCTTCCAGGACTTGAACCTGTGATCTCAATGTCACACGTCAACACCTCAATTGGTTTGCGCCAAGGCTCCTCTTCATGTGTTCCAAGAGAAGATCTAGCAGTGCAAGAACTCGTCCCAATCACAGAAACTTTCTAAAAAAAAAATCAACAAAGAGTTGGCCAAAACAAGTTTGCAGCATCCCACAATCCAAAGCTTTGAAGTACTCCCTAAACTTTCGCTTAACACGCTCTCTTCTAAAAACCTGTAGATGTAAATGTAATTCAAGCTTCATATTACCGGATGGTCTGCATATTATACCATTCGTCATGAATATATCTGGCCCCAGTAACACAAACTACACAATACCATGATGCACTTTTTATTTTAGGGCACTGCTATCCGCACCGCAGTTTTGGCTATTCGCACCACTTTCTCCTAATTTTTCGTGTCTTTTGGAAATACGGCTTGTACATCCATTTTTAGGAAAAGTGTCCAACACGAAAGTTGTATATGCATTTTTAGGAAAAGTGTCCAACACGAAAGTCGAGATACAACTTTCGTGTTGAACACTTTTCCTTAAAATGCATGTACAAGGCGAATTTCCAAAAGATACAAAAAATTAGGAGAGTGCGGTGCGAATAGCCAAAACTGCAGTGCGGATAGCAACGCCCTTATTTTTTCCGTCTCTCCCTTTCTCTAATATTTACTGCTGAGTTGCATGTTTATACTGACCGTTTACCCTTTCGTTACCGACGTTACAGACGGTTACTCGTAGCAAGATCGTGAGATGGCAGTCGTGGCGGCGATCGGCGCCGTCTTCCATCATGGACCTGCAGCATGGGCCCAGTCAAATGGTATTGTCAATCTAATCCAATCAATCCCTGATAGTTAAACATGACAGAACCTGTATTAATTCCTGCAGTAGAATTTATTTCTTCTTAAATTGCTGAGATTATTACCAGGCATTTCACTGCTGCTAAGTTCTGGTTTCATCCTTTAGTTTGTTCTATCTTTTGCCGAAACCTTAGTTCTCACCCTCCATAGCTTCGCACAAACTTACTGAAAAAAGAAGAAGAAAAGAAACAGAGCACTGCACCAGGCTTCTATCTTGGTTGACCATGCTTGAGCAGACTTGGATCTTGCTCGAGATTGGGTCGAAGTCATTCGATCAATAAAAAGTTCGGCTATAGAGTCGTGATAAAAAGGCGGGATTAAGAGTTTAGTACAAATGGATGGATAGGAAAGACTTTGAGATGGATTAGCCTTCATCATTTTGTATTCAATGTTACTAGAAGAAAAAATAGATGACAATTTATTAGTAATTATACTAACTATTAATTACCCAATCTTCTTCAAGGAGTTAGCATAATTACATGTTGCACCCCTCTATCTTTTGAAATTACAAAAAAACTTCCATGTAAGTTCACATCTCATAACAAGCATGAGTTTGTGTCATGATTGCAAACTTAGATGGGAGGTTTTTGTAATTTCATAAGATTGAAGGGTGCAACATGTAATTTAGCATAATTACCGGAGAGATCCTCGTTAGCGACCAATAATAATAATAATAATAATAATAATTTTAATAATAATATTTTGAAAGAGATTAAGGCTCTGTTTGGCGTGACTTTTTTGCTTCGGTGAGTTAGGGCAAAAGTGCTAGCGCTATAGAATCCCTGGCATTGACAATGGTTATGACCACTATCAAAAAAGAAAACTAGTTTTGAACATAAAAGCGGATGAAATTTCTTAGGTGTGGTCGGGTGTTAACGAACGACGGTTCATAATCATCGTGTTCGTGACTACCATCACCATGCCAAATAAAGCCTAAGGCTCCGTTTGGGAGGATTTATTTTCACCAGTCAAGCGATTACAACCACTTGAACCAGACCTTAATTATGGTTTAGGGTTTAGGATTTATTTTCACCAGTCAAGCGTTCGTAACCACTTGACCGGTGAAAACAAGTCCCCCCCAAACGGAACGTAAGTGTATCTGTGTATGAGATGGCATAATAATGTAGAGAAGGTTATGATATTTTGGCACTATTTGCGGCGTAATTGACGTAGATTCAAATATGTTAATTGCTTGCTACATCATGGCGGACCCACATGAATTAGTTTTGAAACCTTAACCTCGATTACAATATACTTTGATATATTTTAAAAAATACATTTATTTTATTTGAATTTTAGTATTCTCTCAGGAGTTTAATTCTGGCTCGGCCCAATTACAATGTGACCATATCCTTCCTCTGCCGAGAAAGGCTGCAAAAACGGCTGCCGGTGGCCCGCTGAGTGCGGGGATCTGGTGGTGGGCCAGGCGGAGATGTGTGTGGCATGCCCGACGGTGTCGGCGCTCGCTGGGCCGGTCGCCGGCAAGGAGGCCGTCTGTTGGGCATATGACTATGGCTTCGTCTGGCGCGGTGGTGGCGGTCGTGAATGCACTAGTCATGAACCATCATTCATGAATTTCCGGCGCGGTGGCGGCGGTCGTGAATGCACTAGTCATGAACCATCATTCATGAACTTTCGATCTCAACTAAAAAAAATCATGCATTTTATGCTCAAAACTAATTTATTTTCTTGATAGCGGTCATAACATGTCTTACCAAGCATACATTCTATGATAACGTTGTTTTTGACCGAACTCACGGAGCAAATAAGTTGTCACGGTGGTGGCGGTCGTGAATGTTGTGGTCATGAACGGTCGTTCGTGAACGCCCGACCTCTCCTAAAAAATGCATGCATTTTATGCTCTTAACTAGTTTATATTCTTGGTAGGTTGTCAAATATAAATTCTATGATAATGATGTTTTGACTTTTGAGCAAATAAGCCGTCTCGAATGAAACCTAAATTTACAGGATCCTGAAGAGGTAAAGTGCACTCGCTGCATTTTACGGTAAAGTGGGGGCATCCAACGGACCGCGTTGGATGCTTGTTCAGCTCGCTTTGAAATGTGTGTGGACATCCATGTGAGCCGTTGGATGCCCGTACTTTATTGTAAAGTGCAGGGTGTGCGCTATTGCCAAAGAAGTAGCATGCCTCTTTTTATATATTTAGTAAAACAAAATTTGGAAAAAATTTAGGGCGTTTATGTTGGCAGCACAGCTTTGGATATTGACAGCCCAACAAAATAATAAAAAACATACACGGTAATAGCATCCCAAAA
Source organism: Platanthera guangdongensis (assembly GCA_039583875.1). NCBI lineage: Eukaryota > Viridiplantae > Streptophyta > Magnoliopsida > Asparagales > Orchidaceae > Platanthera > Platanthera guangdongensis. The sequence continues at coordinate 195,891,636 of CM077148.1, forward strand.
TACGGAACACTCGTATTTTGAAAATAGGTCTACTATATGATATTTTTAGAAAAAGTATTCAACATGAAAGTTGTAGATCTCGACGAGATCTACAACTTTCATGTTGAACAATTTTTCTAATAATGTAATATAGTAGACCTATTTTCAAAAGACGCGGAACCCGCGCGGAACTCGCATAGTTCCGCCCGGGTTCCGCGCCTTTTGAAAATAGGCCTACTATATGACATTTTTAGAAAAATTGTTTAACATGAAAGTTGTAGATCTCGTCAAGATCTACAACTTTCATGTTGAACACTTTTTATAAAAATATCTATTTAAAAATTAAATTTTTGGGCTGTCAGTATCCATCGGGTTGCCAATAGCCATATTTTAGACTGCCATTATCTTTGTGCTGCCAATATTCATATAGGGGCTGCCAATATAAACACCCAAAATTTATTGAATAATTTTGATGTAAATCTGTGAAGGACTAATATATAGAATCGCCGAGATTATTTACCCTGGACTATATGTTTTACTTCGGCATACACTAATGACTACCAAACAAAGTTTGACAGATATGTTTGTATTACCCTCAAGTTAACTTGATTGCAAGACATAATTTGCATATATAGTACCTTCAGCGTAGAGCATAGCCCTACGATGACACAAAACCCGTAAGACACTATCGAGTCGGTCTCGACACGCACAGACATATATTAATTTATTCAAGAGTAAGAACTGAAGTATGCCTTAATGGCCCGACAGAATCGAGTGGAAGGGTCATCATAACGAGTAAAAAATCTCCGAGAATAACAAACTGATTTTCCCCAATTGCTCACATCAGCGGGAAGACGTTGCGGCGTGATGCCTGCTTAAGAAACAGATCTTCCTCACTCCAACTATTCTCAACTCAATCAAAGATATTTTATAGTTTCTCTAAACTCAATTGATATATATTTTTGTAGTAGTTACACTACAAAAATGTAAATTGTTATAAGATATTTCTCCAAGATCTATTTTAGGGTGGGCAATTGAAATAGCATGTCCAAGAATGTGGGATGATGACAAGACAAGAAAATAAAGTTTTTAGATGTTAGTTTTTTCTCTTGTTCTCTTTTATAATTATAATTATAATTGATATAAATGTAAATGAATACTATATTTGGGTTATTTACCAGGACCTCCTCTTGAAGTTTGCATAATTACAACTTGCATCACTTAACTTTCAAAATTACAAAAACCTCCCCTCATTATTTTCATTTCATAACTTCCATGCACAAAAGAAGCAACAATACCAAGCAAGAATAACTTAAAGTATTCTAGTGCATGCATGGTATGGATTGTAAATGTAAATTTACAGGGAAGATCTTAAGTGGATGGAAGTTCATCCAATGCTTTGGGTATATCAAAAGTCAATCATTAAAAAGAGCAGCCCGGTGCACAAAGGCATCCCCTAATAGTGAGGGTTCGGAGAAGGGTCCCACCATAAGGATGAAATGTAAGCAAATCTTGTCTTGCATTATTGCAAGTTGCTTTGAGGACTTGAACATGTGATCTTAAGAAGCTAAAATATTACTTTAATGGTGTGAAAATGAATAATGTGCTAAAAATGAGATTGAGTGCAAAAATAAAGTAGAGAGAGGGTGAGATTAAGCTATGAGAAAGGTGAACTAGGTGAGGACAAAGTGATATCCAGAGGGATCTTTTTGTGCATGGATGTTATGAAATATAAATATAGAAATAATTACCCAAACCTCCCCTGTAAACTAGCATAATTAGTGAGAGCACCGCTCTTATTTTCGAAATTACAAAAACTCCCCTTAAGTTTTCATTTCATTACCAAAATCTCCCTTGATCTTTCCATTTCATTGCATTCATGAAGAAAAATACCCCTGGACACTGTTCACCAAGGGAGGTGTTTTTGTGCATGGATGTTATGAAATTAAATCTTCAGGGGAGGTTTTTGAAATGAAATGAAAACTTTAGGGGAAGTTTTTGTAATTTCGAAAATAAGAGGGGTGCTGTCAGTAATTTAGCAAAGTTAGAGGGGAGGTCCCGGTAAATGGCCCTATAGATATATATATATATATATTTTATTATATAAAACAAAAGGCATATTTGGAGCATACCATGAAACTCATCTGAACCGTCCGATCACCAAAAAATCGCTTCTGACCATTGAATTTAAAAAAACCAGACCTGCCAATATCCAAATCTCCAAACCGAACACTGTTCCAAACTCCAGATTTCCCGATCTCCACATTCCGCCTCCCGTACCTTCACGGGCTCACCCCGCAGCCACTGGCGGCCTGCCCGGCGACCACCGGGAGTTGTCCGGCGGCGAACGGGCAGGGCCACCGCCGGCGGTGGCCCTGCCCGTGAGCTCAAGTTTAACCCCCAGCGGGTTCGCCGGAGGCCGGCGAACCCCCCGGTGGGCGCCGGGCGGTGGGCGCCGGGCAGGCCGCCGGCGGCGGCGGGGGTGAGGTGCGTGAGTGCGTGAGGTATCAGGTTTTGTTTTTTCCTTTTTTTTATTTAATAATTAATTAAAGAATTTATATGTTTTTATAATTAATAAAATTATAAAATGCTTTTAAATATTTTTTATAATTAGGCTTTGCACGCCGGGGGGTCAAGCGGGTGAAGCCCGCAGCGACGCATTGAGAACGGGCGAAGCCCGTTCGAAGATGTTAGTACATGTGTGTGTGTATATATATATATATATACACACACACACACACGTGACAATACTCTGATTACGGCATTGCCCAATGATAGCGGTCCTGCCGCTTGCAAACACGCGGGCAACCACCAGTTGCTATTTTTTCTTCTGAGCGAGATTTTGCAAGCGACAGAAAGAGCACTGTTTTTTTACTGTAAGTAAAAGATTTTGTCTACATTAGAGCACATATTTTAAAATTAAAGAAAAAAAATCAAAAACATATAAATAAAAGAAATTAGAAATTCAGTAATAAAGATGGGTAAAATCAAAAAGTCAAATGTTTAACCAATTGATGTTTTTCCTTCTAATATATATATATATATATATATATATATATATATATATATATATATATATATATATATATATATATATATATATATATTCCAAATCATTTACAAATCTATATATTTTGAAATCAAACAAAGAAAAAAAAGAAGAAAAAAAGACATGAGGATCTTCAAGTATTCTTATGCTCTACTTTCCTGTCCTTCCAAAAGCAGCAACAATCACTAAAGCAAGACCATATATGCATTCCAAAACAAAAACTGTTAAAATGGCTACAAAAAGATAATTAATCCAACAGACTGAAGAAAAAACTATTTACTGGAAGCGATTACCAAAACGCAGCCATGTTTGGTTGAAACATAAAGCTATGGAACTGCTCTCCTAATAAGCTTAATTCCACTCAAAGTACTGATCAGTTGCTAAAACAAAGAAAAAAAAACACTGATAAAGAAGATGACTACAATGCTACTGTGGAAATTCTTAGCTAAAATGATAGAAGCTTCTTTAGCTGGAGGAGTGATCCTGTTCTGAGGAATAAAAGAAACTTTATCCTTCGACAAATAACTCCGAAGCTCTCCACAACACTACATTCCCGCGCAAACAGCGCGTAGATCAATGCGATAATGCCCGAGGGATCCGTGGCCTCACCGGCGTCTTCGACGGACTAATCCTGGCGAGTTGGAAAAAAGAATCAGCCAGAGAATCACATAGGAATATACGTGAGATGGTTGTTGAATGATGACTGATGATTTGAGGACTTGCCTGATCGGAAGAGATCCGAGAAGCATACCGCTGCAGTTTAGAGCTAGAATTGCGCTCTCAGCCTGCAATAATGATAGATGTAAAGAGTGATGTCGAAAAGGTCGATGTTTGGAACCATCTCATGCTTGGCACGGTAAACCCGTTTTGTGGACAAAATTTGTTTTGTATATTAAGGGAATAATCATATATGAGTGACATTACCAAATTAATATAAAGCTTCAGATCATTTTTATTTATTTATTTACTCAGCAATTTAAGGTTATTGAGATTTTTTCCTTCTTTTCTTGCAAAATGAACAACTAGAATTCTATAGGGGTAGCTCGGTGCACAAAGCGCATTCACGCGTACAGAGGGTCCGGGGAACAGTCCCATCACAAGGGTGAAATGTGAGCAAATCTTATCCTGCATTTTTGCAAGAGATTGCTTATAGGACTCAACTCAAAGTCACACAGCAACACCTCAACAGATGCGCCAAGGATCCCCTTCAACAAATAGAATTTTCTTCTTCTTTAAAATGCATGTAAATCTATATAGAACAGCACGTGAAAGAGTAGTAAGAAGTTCACAAAAAATAAATTACATCATTTTAATATCACTTAGATTACATATTTGTATTTTACCCCTGATATATGAATCGACTGGCGGGAGCTGGCGGGAGCACACGGTCTCCCACCATGTGCAAAGTGTGGGGGCAGTACCCCAGTCGTCGCCGACATCCTATCCAGGCAACATTACCGGTTTCCTCCCTGCAGCGAAAAAAAACTCTTGCATGGAGGACACCATGCGAAAAACGGGATGCTTCGCCTCTGCACGCTGCGCTAGGAGGACATAGTGCCCTCCTGCTAATAATGTATTTAATAAGAAAATGTATACATGTATCTATGTAAAGATTCATACATCTTATTATTAAAAACCATTTCAAACTGTTTGAAATCACAGAAAACATTCATTTAAGCTCTATGAAAATTATAAAGAACATCAGTAACAAATCACATTTTCTTCAAACAATATATTAAAAAAATCACATTTTCTTCAAACAATTGGTTAATTCATAGAGAAATTGTTGATGCAATAGATAATTTTAACTGGGTTTATTGTTTGTCCAGCTACGATAAGAAAGCCCCCTGCTAATAATAAATTTAGAGTGATGTTATAAGCAGCCCTAATATGACAATTCACACCCCCCAAAATCGAAATTCTCTAAATATAATTGCAGTCCTATGTGACTATTCACACCCCAAAAAAATAAAATAAAATCTCTAATATAACTCCTAAAGCCAGAGATCCAAAAAAAAACGGCCTGAAACTTTTACATTATCATTCATCTAATGCATGAGCGCATAGTGAGTTGTAATATACGTAGTTAATTCCAAATTGATCATTTTTTGTACTAACCCCGGGTTGGGGTAGTTTGGTCTTTTTCCCCCTTTTTAGGTTTTCCCTTACTCAAGTATATGTACGAGTAAGGGTTCTCTTGAATTATTAGCGCAACATTATTCTTACCACTTGGTATCAGAGGGGAGACCGAAAGCCTAAGTGTGTGGGCAGTCTCTCGTGATTCCGTCCCTCCTATCGCCTCTCCGTCTCTCGCGACCCCGCTTCCCCGATCGCTGGATTGAGTGTCTTCTTGGGCGCGTCCCGCTAATGCGGTGTCCTGGAGGAACCACAACTGCTGCCCTCTGGCGGAATTGAAGCCGCTCCCGCTGGCGCCGTCGCTAGTGATGCCGCTCTCCACCGTCGCTGCTCTACACTGTTGTTTCCCTGCTTCTGTTGATGCCGCTCCCTGCCGCCGTTTCTCTACTGAGCCGTGACTCTTCTGCTGCTCTGTCGTTGTCCTCCTATTCTCTTGATACCACTGCTCTTTTGATGCCGCTGTCCTCTTATTCTCTCTGCTGCTCATGAATTGGTGCTCCTGCCGCTAATCGATTCTCATGCTTAACCTCTTGTTTCTCTTCCTCATCAATATGGGTGATCCTGATTATTCGGTATCCTCTCCGACTGTGATCCAACCGCAGATGAGTGATCCTCAGCGGTCTCATGGTCACTCCAGTTTGTTGAAAACTACCACGGTTCCCTTGGATGAAACAAATTAACTTGAATGATCTCGTTCTGCCCAACATGTCATCCGCAGTCAACAGATGTTTGGGTATATAGATGGGACGATGAAGGAGCCCCCCATGACCGATCCCTCCTGGAAGCGTTGGGATTCTGACAACTCTCTAGTTGTTTCCTGGCTCCTGCATTCGATGTCTCCTAAGGTCTATCGGAGTTATATGATGATGGACTTGACTTTCAAGATCTGGACCCGTACTCGCGAAACATACTATCTGATTGGCAGTTCTACCCAGATTTATGAGCTCACTCGCCACATTTTGGAGTTGCGACAAGGATCAATGACCATTTCATCATTCTTCTCGGAGTTCGAGTGCTTTTATCAAAAGCTGGACTACTTTGTGCATTTCACTCATGCGTGTACTGCTGATGTCGTTCAGTTACAGCAAAAGGAGGACCGCTTCCATCTTCATGTCTTCTTGATGAGCTTGAAAATGGAATTTGATATGATCTAGACACATGTTCGCCGCTGCTCCTCTCTTCCCACTCTTCGGGAGGCATTCAGTATGGTTCTGGGTGATGAAGACCGCCACAAGTCCCTTGGTGTTATGGCTCCTCCTGATCGCTCCGCCCTGACTAGTGTTGGTACTTGGTCGTGGTCTTATTCCCACTCCTGGATCTTCTACACCCACCTGTGATTACTGTGGTCAAAGGGGACACTCTCGGGAGGAATGTTTCAAAATTCATCCACATCTGTCACCTTCTGGTTGTGGGCGTGGTTGTGGTCGTAGCCCCAGGCCGCGGGGGCCATAAACACAGTGGCTACCATTCTCATATGCTGCTTACACTACTGATGTCTATGATGAGTCACAGTTTTCCACTTCTTCCTCTCTTACAACACAAGAATTGGATACCTTTCATCGCCTGTTTCACTCTCAGCCCGATCCTGTCATCGAAGGCTCTACTTCTCTTGTCATCATTTCTATGTCGAGTGCTCATGCTGTGACCACCCCACTATCTGACTGGGTGCTCGACTCTGGTACTACTCACCACATGACTGGGTCTTCATCGGGTTTTCTCTCTTATACTCCTTTGTCTGGTAATGACAAAGTTATTTCTACTAACGACTCGTTGTCCTCTATTGCGAGCAAAGGCCGCATCTCTTGTTCTCCATCCATTTCTCTTCCTATGTTCTTCATGTTCTCTCCTTTCCTCGCAATTTACTCTTCATCAGCAATATTACAAAATCTCTTAACTGCTCGGTAACTTTCTTTCCTGATTCTTGTGTCTTTCAGGAACTGGGTACGAAGCAGAACATTGACAGTGGTAGGAACCGTGACGACTTGTATTACCTGGACACCCATCCTCTCTCTCAGGATCTTTCCAGTTCCACTGTTACTGCGGAGGATGTTCGCCGCTGGCATCTGCGTCTAGGGCATCCGTCCTCCGTTTATCTGCAAAAATTATTTCCTGTTTTTTTACATTTTCTTCAGAACTTTGCTTGTGATGGATGATAGGTCTAAACATGTGCGCCATACTTCGTCACATCTTTCTTCTCCCAGCAGCATTCCTTTTAATGCTATACATACTGATGTTTGGGTGTCGTCCCATATTTTATCTTTAACTGGTTTTCGATGATGTCACTTTTATTGATTGCTTCATCTAGCAACATTCCTTTTAATGTTATACATTCTGATGTTTGGGTGTCGTCCCCCATTTTATCTTTAACTGATTTTCGATGGTTTGTCACTTTTATTGATTGTTTCTCGCGCACTACATGAGTTTATCTGTTGAAAACAATTTTAGTTTTTCCTTGTTTTCAAGCGTTTCATAAAATGGTGCAAACACAATTTAATGTCTCTATCTGTGTTCTTCGAAGAGACAATGGGGGGAGTATAATGATCGTGGTGTCTTTGTCTCTTACCTCATCTCTCACGGTATCATCCACCAGAAAACGTATGTACATACCTCTACTCAGAATGGAGTGGCCGAACGGAACACCTTCCTAAATTCTATTGGGGTGATGCGATACTTACTGCTGCTCACCTTATCAACCGTCTTCCTTCTCGTGCCCTTTCCTTTATTACTTCTCTAGCTCGTCTCTCCATCTCCGGCGTGGTTCATACTTCCTATTTGGCACCCCGTGTCTTTGTGCGTGTTTGTTTCGTGCATGTGCGCCAACCCCATTGCAACAAACTTGAGCCTCGGGCTCAACGTTGTGACTTCCTTAGTTATTCTACTACGACCAAAGGATATCGTTGTTACCAGCCCCCTCCAGGCATATGTTTTGTACCATGGATGCCACCTTTCGGGAGGTAGAATCCTATTTTTAGCCTTCGACTCACCTTTTTCGTCAGGAGGAGAGTAGTGGTGATACGAGTAGTGGTGATACGGATGTTACTCCTGCTCCTCTTCCTCTTCTCCCTTCCATTCCTCCCACTCATTCCACTCTGGTACCCGCTCCTATCCCGGTACCAAGCTCCTCTACTACGATTTCTCCTTTTCCCCACGTATACCACCGTCGTTCAGGTACACAGGCTATCACAACTCCACCTCTACCAGTGCAAACTTCAGACTTAGATTCTGATGATGCTGATCTGCACATCCCTCTTGCATTGCTAAAGAAAGATAATGCTACTTGCACACAGCATCCTATTTCTAATAATGTGGATTACCATCATCTTACTCCGATGCATCAGGCTTTTGTTTCGTCCATTTCCCTAGTCGTTATTCCTAATACATGGCAGGAAGCTTTGGAGATACCTGCTTGGACACAGGCTATGCAAGATGAGATGTCTGCCTTGCACAAAAATTATACGTGAGATGTTTCCTCTCTCCCTTCAGGAAATAAAGCTATAGGTCCCCGATGGATCTTCTCTATTAAGCAGAACCAAGATGGAAAGGTGGAACAGTACAAAACACGTCTGGTCGCTCAAGGATACACCCAGACCCAGGGAGTTGATTATCAGGATAACTTTGCTCTTGTAGCAAAGATGGACTCCATTCAGATATTGCTATCGTGTGCTGCTTCCCTAGACTGGGACCTCCATCAACTGGACATGAAGAATGCGTTCCTCCATGGTGAGCTGGAGAGGAGGTGTACATGAAGTTCCCTCCTGGTTTTGTGAAAAAAGGAGCTGAAGGGCTTGTCTGCCGTCTAAGGAAATCCTTATATGACTCGAAGCAATCACCTAGGGTCTGGTTCGGGAGATTTCTGATGGCGATGCTCAAATTTGGGTACAAGCAAGCTCAATCTGATCATACCATGTTTATCCGGAGACAAGAACAGAGGGTTATGGTTCTCATTGTCTACGTGGATGACATCGTGATTACCGAAAATGACACAGATGAGATTGCTAATCTTAAGGTCCTCCTATCTGCTGAATTCGAAGTGAAAGACTTGAGAAGATTACGGTACTTTCTGGGTATCGTAGTGGTTAGATTTGAGTTGGGTATCTTTATATCCCAACAGAAGTTCATATTGGATCTCCTAAAGGAAACTGATATGCTTGGTTCTGTTCCTGGGAATACCCCTATGAAAGAAAATCACAAGATTGAAGAAGGTGATGGTGATCACACAGATGTATCACGTTATCGAAGATTGGTTGGAAAAATTATATATCTATCTCACACACGTCCTGACATTACGTATGCGGTTGGCATCCTTAGCAGATATATACATTCTCCTAAGATCAGACATCAAGCACCTGCGTATCGCTTGCTGCGATATTTGAAGAAAGCCCCTGGTCGCGGTCTCTTATTCTCCAGAAACAACAACTTGAAGATTGAGGTTTTTACTGATGCTGATTGGGCTGGATGTCGTGATGATAGAAAGTCTACAACATGATACTGTTCCTTTGTTGGTGGAAACCTTATAGCGCGGCGTAACAAGAAGCAGAATGTTGTGACTAGATCGAGTGCAGGTGCAAAATATCGTGTCATGTCCCAAGGCCTATATGAGGGGCTATGGCTGCGTACTGTGTTACAAGATCTGGGTTTCTCTGCGACAACTCCTTTCTCCTTATTCTGTGACAATAAGACAGCTATTAACATCGCTCATAACTCGATCCAACATGACAGGACAAATCATGTTGAGGTTGATCGACACTTTATCAAAGATCACTTGGATAAAAAGACAATTGTCACTTCGTTTGTTCATTTCAAAGATCAACTGGCCGATGTGTTTACCAAAAGCTTGGGGTGTGATGTGTTTACCGACAATATTCAAAAGCTTGGGATGACCGACATCTTCCGTCTGACCTGAGGTGAAGAGTTGTAATATATGTAGTTTATTCCAAGTTGACCTTTTTTGTATTAACCCCGGGTTGAGGTAGTTTGGTCTTTTTTTCCCTTTTTAGGTTTTCTCTTACTCAAGTATGTGTACGAGTAAGGGTTGTCTTGAATTATTACGCAGCATTATTCTTTCCACTGCACATCAAATAATTTAAAAGGATTCTATTAATTAACTAATTATTAAGAGAATCTCTCACAAAGTAGAAATAAAAACAGAAGATGAATTGAATTGATGCTCGGCCGGCATGAATACACGCCCACAACAATCTCAGCTTCAGCAGCTAACCCTCTATTGATAAACAAAATCATCTCTTCTATTATTTTAAGTTTGATGTAAATAAAACTGAAAACGAAAGAAAAAAATAATAAAATCAAAATAGCAAATGATCTCTGCGAATATCATTTTGGACTACATATATCATATTAGGACTGCTTATAACACCACTTTATATATGTATCTATGTAAAGATTCATGCAATTTGTTTTTTTAAAACCACTTCACACAGTTCAAAATGAAATAAAACATAATTTTTCAGTCTGTTAACCAATTTGTGGGCGTTTGAGATGGGTTCAATAGTTAATGAATCAGGCCGAACATAATCTTTAGAGAGGATCAAACAGATATCAAGGATCCAAGAAAATTAGATAATTTCTTATGGAATATGTAACAAATTATTGCAGAAAAAATCAATAGCTTCAGAAGAAAAGGAAGAGATCAGATCTTCTATCTACAAACAGTACTGTCAGGATAATTGAAGCGCTTCGAAGAAACTAAAAATGACATGTAAAAAAACATTTTTTTTACTCCATAAGATGTACAAAGTTAACCGAAGAGATGAAAATGCAAACCATTACCTCAGAATGCTAGGATATAACCTAATTATCATTCCACTAGACGAAAAATCATGTTGTGGAAAGAAGGGGTGATGCAGACTCTAGCTCGAAGATCGGTTCAACTCAACATCGAAGATTTCACTTTTCTTTGGAGTAAAGTTTGAATCTGAGTCGAGAGTGATCAATTTTGAGTTGAGTTTTTCAGCTCATTCGAGTTAAGCAAATTATATAACATATTTATATGTATTAAAAGCACAAATTTATGTGCAAATATAACATGTCGGGCCAATTTTGACAATAGCCACAACTCAAAGTAGGCAAAGCAACTCATGCTCCCACACATGACAGATAATAATATACAAATTTCTAATGTTTTATGTATCATCATTTTCATGTCATTTCAAATATTTTCATATTTTAGGTAGCTTAGCAAATATTTTGAAGTATGAGGAATGTCACGTAATTCTATTTGGAGTCACTTGGGGCTATGAAATGGTAGGCAAGAAATTATCCCATTCTCTATTAAGTCCTCTCCTCTCTTCAAAGGTTTAGGGATTGGCATCTCTCCTCCCCCTGAGCTCCCCGCCTAAGCAATCCTGGTTCCAACTCCGCTATATCTCTTCCACAATCTCTACCTCCAGTTATCTCTATGGCGAACTATTGACATGTCACGGCTAGACCCATAGTAATTTCCTTCTTGAGTCGAAAATGAAAACACTGAAGCAATGAGTAAGAACAGCTTCAATAAAACTTGATTTTAGTTCGATATTTATGATTTCGTATATCAAGGAGGAACATTAGACATTAAAAATTAAGAACTTATATCATACCAAGCTTAATTTAGAAAAATAACCTGAATAAACTCGACAAATGCTATTCGCGTGGAGTGCACATTGTCACCAAGAAGTCTCAGACGAGAAACCTGTACGATTCAAATTGTGAGTTGGCAGTGTAACATAAATTATAAAAATTGTTTGACTTCATTAAAGCACACCAACTGTTTAGAACTGTTCTGACCTCACCACAGACATGTTCAAAGAAAAGCTTTACTTCTGATTGAGCAACCTGCAGAAGAAAAAAAAAAGAAGCAGGCAATGTGTCATTTGGGTCTGCCAACTGCCGAGTGCTGAGCCTTCGATAATCATATTTGGATCAACAAGCCTAATAAATTAATATATATAATTATATATGTAGAAAGAGCCCAAAGCTTGTATGTATTTATCAAGTATGTAAATACAAGGAGAGAAAACAAATATATAGGAGAGAGGAGAGAAGAATAATTCCTATACATGATGTGGGACTAAAGAAGGAGGAGAAAGAAAATAAACAAAGTGGGCCATTAAATGGGCCTTTTACATGGGCTTTTCCAATACTCCCCCGCATGTTGGAGCGTACAAGTCGTATGCGCCAAGCTTGGATAGGCACTGGTAGAAGAGGGTACTAGGTAGAGCTTTGGTGAGGATGTCAGCAACCTGTTCAGTACCCGGAACATGCTTGAGCTCGATCTTCTTCATGTGGACTTTCTCTCGGATGAAATGACAATCTACCTCAATATGCTTCGTTCTTTCATGAAAGACCGGGTTCTTAGCAATATGTATGGCAGCTTGACTGTCACATAGGAGGAGAGCTGGTGAAGGTAGTTTAACTCCAAGGTCGGTAAGGAGACTCTCAATCCATGTGAGTTCAGAGACCACAGCAGCCATTGCCCGATATTCTGCTTCTGCTGAGGATCGAGCAACCACTGCTTGTTTCTTGCTTCGCCAAGTAATCAGATGTCCTCCAAAATAAGTGCAAAACCCGCTAGTAGATCGTCGATCGTCGAGGGAGCCAGCGTAGTCGGCATCAGAGTATGTCACTAGTGTAGGAATGGAAGATGAGGTTTTGTATACAAGTCCTTGGCCAGGAGCTGTCTTAAGATATCTGAGAATGCGTTCCACAGCCTGGAGATGAGAGCTTCGAGGAGAGTGCATATAGCGACTCACGAGTCCCACAGCGAAAGATATATCAGGTCTTGTAACTGTTAGGTAGATAAGTTTCCCAACTAGACGACGGTAATATTCTGGATTTGGTAGAAGAGAATCAGACTCCGAGCCCTGAGCACATATTTTGTGATTTGCATCCATGGGAGTGTTAATAGGTTTGCAGCCAGAGTAGCCTGCATCATGAAGAAGATCCAGACAATATTTTCGCTGAGAGAGAACCAAACCATCTGACCGTCTGGCTACTTCCAGACCGAGGAAGTACCGAAGATGTCCCAGATCTTTAGTTTGGAAGACGGAGCTCAGATGTAGCTTAACGGCCTGTATGCTGTCCAAGTCATTTCCAGTAATAATGATGTCGTCGACATATACCAACAGGAGAACCGTACCAGTGGCCCGGTGGCGAGTAAACAATGAGAAGTCAGCCGAGCTCCGAGTGAAGCCAATTTCCCGGAGAGCTTTGCTGAACTTGTCGAACCATGCCCGAGGGGATTGTTTGAGACCATATAACGATTTGAGAAGGTGACAAACCCGTAACTCCCCCGTGGTCTCAAACCCGGGAGGTTGTTGCATGTAAACCGTTTCCTGAAGGTCGCCATTCAGGAAAGCGTTCTTGACGTCGAGTTGAAATAAGGGCCATTGGCGATGGACAGCAACAGAAATGAGAATCCGGACCGTGTTGAGCTTAGCGACCGGAGAGAAAGTCTCGTCATAATCCAGCCCCTGTTGCTGGGTGAATCCACGAGCAACCAAGCGGGCTTTGAGGCGATCAATGGTCCCATCAGGAGCATGTTTAATGACGAAGACCCATTTGCACCCAACAGGTTTCTGGCCGGGAGGAAGGGGCACCAAGGTCCAAGTCTGGTTGGCCCAGAGAGCAGCCATTTCTTCTTCCATGGCAGCACGCCACCCAGGATGTTGAAGAGCGTCCTGGACAGAAGTAGGAATAGAGACCGAGGATAGCAAAGTAGCCAAGGCCTGAAGAGGTGGAGAGAGACGATGGAGAGAAACATAGTCCGCCATTGGATGAGCGGTAGAGGCCGACACCGGAGCAGCAGAGCACGGAGAAGCCGAGGTCGAAGCCGACTGCAGAGGAGCAACGGGAGGAAGAGGGCGACGAGTATAGACCCGAATAACGGGCGGCCGAGGAGGGTCAATGGTGGGAGGAGGCGGAGGGATGGTGGGAGGTGATTGGACGGGGATCACCGGCCGTGGGAGGGAGGGTGGGTTAGGAGGTGGTGGTAGAAGTGGTGGCAAAGGAGGAGGGAAGAAGGGTTGATCCTCCCGAAAAGTAACATCAGCCGATACAGAGACCTTCCGGGTGACCGGAGAGTAGCAAACATAGCCTTTTTGGGTGCGGGAGTAGCCGACGAAAATGTGTTTGGCCGCACGGGGATCCAGTTTGTCAAGAGTGGGGCCCATGTGATGGACAAAGCAGGTACAACCAAAAACCCGGGGGGTGAGGGGGAAGGCGGGTGCGGAGGGAAAAAGAAGGCTGAAGGGGTAGCGTTCTGGAGAACCGGAGATGGGAGACGGTTGATAAGAAAACATGCAGTGGACACCGCAAAGTTCCAGAATACTTTGGGAACGTGCATGTGAAGCATGAGGGAGCGAGCAACATCAAGCAAGTGGCGGTTCTTGCGTTCGGCGACCCCGTTTTGTTGAGGGGTGTAGGGACAAGAGGTCTGGTGAATAATACCGAAGTTGGCGCAGAGAGTGGCAAACTCGTGGCTAGTGTATTCCCGGGCATTATCAAAGCGGAAAGTTTTAATGGTGGTAGAGAATTGCGTACGAGTCTCTAACACAAAAGCCTGAAAGATACGAGGAAGCTCAGAGCGATCATGTAGGAGATACAACCAGGTAGTGCGAGAGTAATCATCAATAAAGGTTATAAAATAACGATAACCAGAGATGCTAGAAACTTTATACGGTCCCCAAATATCAGAATGTATTAAATCAAACGGAGCAGAGCTCCGAGTACAATGCGTGGGATAAGAAGAGCGAGGCTGTTTGCCAAGAATACAAGAATCACATTTAAAAACAGGAAGAGAAATATCTGGAAGCGCCTTCTGGAGGATAGGTAGAGGGGCATGACCAAGCCGACAATGCCAATCGGTAGAGGAAACAGAGGAAAGGGATGTGGGAGAGACATCGAGGAGGTAGAGCCCGTTCTGCAGTCGACCCCTACCAATGGTAATCCGCGTCTGCCGATCCTGTATCAAAAAACCAGAAGAGGTGAAGGTGATATAGCAATTCATATCAGTAGTAAGACGACCAACAGAGAGTAAATTAAATGGTGAGGCCGGCACATAAAGAACGGAACGAAGAGAGAGAGAGGGAGGGAGGAGGAGATCAGCACATCCGGAGACCGGAACAAGCGCACCATTGGCTACAGTAATAGACGGGGGATGAGCAGCAGCAGAGAACTGGGGCGGCCGCATGGAAGTGATGTGGTGGGTGGCGCCCGAGTCCAGGATCCAGCGAGAGCCGGAGGAAAGACAGGCAGTACCTGTAGTGAAGGTGGAGACAATACCTGCATGGGAGGTGGAGGCAATGGACGCAGACGGAGGGTTGAGGAGCCCCTGGAGTTGTTGCAGCTGAAGGCGAAGAGCCTCAAGATCCGTACCAGTTGGAGGAGAGCTATCGGTAACAGCGGCAGTAGGCGGGCGAGGAGGGTAGCCATGTTTCTTGTGACAGACGGCTTCAGTATGGCCAGCCCGGCCGCAGTAGGTGCACTTAGGCCGTCCGCGGCCACCACGGCCCCGCCCACGGGAGCCCGTACGTCCACCCCGAGGAAAAGAGGGTGGGGGAAGTAAAGGAGGAAGGGCCTGCTGAAGAAGGGCCGGCGAGGGTGGTGCAGGAGCCTCCGGTGGAGGTGGCACGCGAAGTAACATCGAGCAGACATCAGAGAAGGAAGGGGTAGTGGGTGAAGCCAGAACCTGAGCCCGGATACTGTGAAGGTGTGGCGGGACGCGAGCCATAATCATAGCAATACAAACAGCCTCCTTCTGGCGCGTTGAGCAGCGAGATCAGTAGTCGCGGGCTGGTGCTGAATCCAGGCCTCCATGAAAGTTTTAGCACGGGCCACGAAGGAGGTCATGTCCAGAGCTTTGCCAACATCCAAAGCTTGAAGATCAGTGATGATGTCAAAAAGGTGCTGAAGGCTGTCCTTCCCGGAGTACAATGAATGAAGTTCATCCCACATGGCTTTGGCGGTCTCATGATACATGATCATCTGGTACGGCTCACCCTCCACCGAGTTCAGGATCCAGGTCTGGACGCGACCGTCATTTCGGAGCCAATCATCAGTAGGAGGAGTCGGTGAGCCCTGGGTAAGGTGGCGTGCAAGACCCTTGGCCTGTAAGACCCGGCGGACGGAGTGGACCCAGGGGATGAAGTTGGACTTACCAGAGAGGGAAATAGTAGTAATCCGAAGCTCATCGCGGAGTTCAAGAGGAGCCACGTGATCGGCCGGGGGTTGAGCGGTAGTGGAGTCGCTGGAGGACATGGCGACTGAGGAGGAGCAGACCGCAGGGCACGGAGAACAAACCGCGCGGCAAGCAGCGGGGAAAGGAGGTCGCGGCGAGCTGGAGAGGGCGCGGCGAACTGGGTGAGGTCGCGGCGAACGGGAGCAATCCGCGAATGGAGGTCGCGGCGAACTGGATGAGGTCGCGGCGACCTGGTGCAGTCCGCGACAGAGGTCGCAGCGGTTTGGAGCAGAGCTTGATGAGGTCGCGGCGAACTGGGGGCAGTCCGCGGCAGAGGTCGCAGGAGTTAGGAGAAGAACGCAGCGGACTGGGGCAGGCCGCTGAAAAACCCGTGGCGGACTGAAGAAGAGACCGCGAGGAAGAAGAAGTCACGCAGCAAGAGAGAAGAGGAGCGCGCAACGGACGCGAGGAGAGCCCGCAGCGGACAGGAGCAGTCCGCAAGAGACTGCGGATAGGGAGTCCGCGAGCAAAGAGGCTCGAGCGGACAGAAGCAGAGCGGGCTCCGCGAGAAAAGAGGAGTGGAGCAGTCCGCGAGAAAAGAGGAGTGGAGCAGTCCGCGAGAAAAGAGGCTCGAGCGGACAGGAAGGAACGTCCGCAGCGGATAGAAGAGGTGGGCCCCACGAGTCAGAGCAGAAGATGGCTATAAGAAGCCTGAGGAGGGTGGAACCACAGAGAGAAAGAAGAGAAGCGGGTGCAGAAGGGCAGTCCGCAGGAGACCGGAGCGGATAGAGAAGGCAGTCCGCAGGGAAGCCGAGCGGACAGAAAGAGACAGTCCGCAAGGAAGGCGGACAAAAAGGCAGTCCGCAGAGAAGGACGCAGCTAGAGGGAACCTGGCTCTGATACCATGTAGAAAGAGCCCAAAGCTTGTATGTATTTATCAAGTATGTAAATACAAGGAGAGAAAACAAAATATATAGGAGAGAGGAGAGAAGAATAATTCCTATACATGATGTGGGACTAAAGAAGGAGGAGAAAGAAAATAAACAAAGTGGGCCATTAAATGGCCTTTTACATGGGCTTTTCCAATAATATATATATATATATATATATATATATATATATATATATATATATATAGATAGATATTTATATATGCACACAAATATATATATGTGTGTGTGTGTGTATTTATATTTATTTCTTTTACATGATATGAGTCAGCTCCTAATGAAATTAGACACACTATGAGTCTGCCTCAGTGTATAAATCAAAGCCTTCATCAACTGAAAATAACATGATATGGAAATCATTTTGAATTATGAATACAAATGTATTCTTGACATACTGAAACAACTCTTATTATTGGTATTAATTTGCCATGGCATCAAAACAATAGATATTCAAGCAAAGGAACGATTTAAAATTCATCAATTTTTTTCAACTTGTGTTAATATATATATATATATATATATATATATATATATATATATATATATATATATATATTCATTCTAATGGAAAATAACAGAGCTTCTACTTTTGTTTCCATTGCAAAAATGAATTACATCCACAAAATTTCAATTTGAAAATTGAAACAAATTAGAATTTGAAATTCCCTGCAAAGTTGAGAAGTAGAATACTGCCCGAAAAAGGAAATCATGATTACTTTTTACTCCAGTTAACTGAGAAAAAAACACCTTTTTATCGATATTTGTACAGTAAACCGTCCTAACAACCATTTCTCTTTCATCATTGGACTGCAAAAATATCAGCAATAAGAAGTTATTATAGAAATTATGATGCATAACAACTAAAATGACCTTTGGTTGAATCAAAGGCCACATAAGTATTACAAAATACAAATATGTTATCAGTACAAACCCGTGGTAGGAATTTAGGATTCACAGGTAAAATTGCAGTTTTTGAAGGCAAGACTTTGACAGGATAGAAACCTAGCATAGTCCCCCCAAGATTCAGAGCTACCCTAGCACCCTCTTTCAAAAAATTAAAAATCACAATTAGTAAATGTCAAATAGTAGCATGAATAATTATTACTGACCGAACAGCAAAAATGTATTATTACTTACCCTCATCAGCAAACTCAACGAATGCAAATCGAAGAATTGAATGGGGGTCACCACAAACCCGGCAGTCAACTACCTTCAGCATGAGAATTTCATAACAATCAGGGCCAAGAAAACATTTGCGCAACTAAAGCATTTAGAGAATGAGATGTTCATCAAAATTTGTAAATCACTATAATGAGCTTCAAACAAATGTTACAGAGACTGAGAAAGCTATACATATGTGT
This sequence comes from Platanthera guangdongensis, assembly GCA_039583875.1. NCBI lineage: Eukaryota > Viridiplantae > Streptophyta > Magnoliopsida > Asparagales > Orchidaceae > Platanthera > Platanthera guangdongensis. Next base: position 195,910,284 of record CM077148.1, read on the forward strand.
AGGTAAATAGCACAAAATTACAATTTCTTACAGTGTACTCCAAAAATAGAACTAAAACAAGCTCAAAAATAAGGTTACATAAAAGACACAAACATGAAGAGGGACAAAATTTCATATTTGTCTCAGAAATCAGTACTATAGGAAGAACAATTGCAACTGTTCAAGTCCATTTACACCCAAACTTCTGTAAAAACATTTAGTTAAACCAACAGAACACATAGAAGAACATGTTACATAGAAGGCATGGTAGAATTGAGATACTTCTTTGTTTTCAAGGTACATCTTCTGCAACTAAATGATTTCAGCTGACCTTGGGACTGTTAAAGGCACACAAGTTGAGATAGATTATAATAAAACAAGAGAATTGAGTCTTAATTAGAAAAGGAGTTAAAAGTTTATTTTGGTGGGCCAAAGTTCTAGAACACTTCACATGCTTATTCAGTGAAAAATGTAGAAATTGCTTTCCCAACATATCATCACCAACAGCCGCATCCCAACTATTTGGAGTTGGATTCAAGAATCCTTATTCTACATTTCTTTCCAGTCGAAACATTAGGTGTTAAATCATTATGATTTTTTGTGCACAATTTTCATTCATTTGGCCTTTGAACTTTGGTCAATACTCTTTCTTTTTCTAATCCATCAAAACTAGTTTTATCTACATGTCTTGCGAGTGCATATTCTATCACTTGTGCATGCAAAAAATTCCTATGTTTATTCTACAGTGTGTATCTTCAAATAATGCTCTATTAACACTGTCTATCTTTTGTGTTTATCAGTATATCCTTTTTAGTATTGCCACGCCACATTTTTTTATACTACAACTTAAATTATCAGTGACTTACTTATCATCTAACACTACATACATTAACACAATTGTCCTAATTAAAATTCTACAAAATATATATGTAACTCTCTATTATGTAGTCGTTATGTCTTTTCATTATGAGTCGTGTGTTAGGTGCCGTTTGACTTTAGGCATTTTTATAATGTTGGGTAATCTTGTAATTAGCCCCGTTTGGGGGCTTGTTTGGGACAAGGTGGTTGGCCTAAGCTTGATTGGATTTAAGCTTAAACATACTCTATAGATTTAAGAGTATTAAATAAGTCCCAATTATGGAAAATCAATAATTCATAAATACCATTTTTTCCCTTTTTACTAGTGTGAGTAGCATTTTAGATCTTTAATTTCCCTTTCTCTATATAATGGTGTAGTAGTAACATAATGAGAAAATTGAGACTTCCTCATCTACAGTACAAAGTTGTATCCAGTGTTCACGTTTAAGAAAATCACTCAAGGCATTCCGCATTCTCCCACACATGGTATCAAAACAAACACTTTTCCTTCCTAAGCAGTGATTTTTTGAAGTCTATCGTCTACCTGGTCCATCTCCTTCCAGTACCTCCTTCCTCTTCTTCGAGCAACTCCAGAGGTCATTGATGCGACCCAAATCTACAAATTTTCAAAGCTACTTTGTTGAAGTTCTATGTGATGTGCTTTGCATTATTCAAGCAGTTTTCTCTCCATCAATCTTCATCAAGGACTTCTCTTCTACACTAGCACTTTGTCAAGCTCCATTTCCCATGACCTCGCTAATGCAGGGCGAATCTATAGGCAACAAAAAATCGGCAACGTAACCCTACATGTTGTGTTAGAAAATACTAGGAAAAATGATGTATTGGCCCATGTAGAGTTAGTGTTTAGTCCAACATTGTTGGTATAGCTAGATCTTACTCTCTTCTCTTCTATATATTTGTACTCATACTTGTTTTTTTGTATTCAAGAAGGATATACAAGGTTTGGATCTTTCTCTACATGGCATCAGAGGCATACAGTCTGGTCTGCCTATTTCTGTCTGCCTGGTTCTTTTTTTAACCGTGCGGTTTGATCTCCAGCTTATCTGCTCTATCTTGTGGCCTTCCCTGGTTCTCCTGCTTTTAACTGCGGTTTCCCGCACGGTCTATTGTTCTCTTGTCGCTCCTCTTCCTCTCTCTCTCTCTCGTGGCCGCCACCTCGTCTTACCCCCCCCCCCTTTATAAACCTCTTGGTTTGGTGGGCCCTTCCCCCTAACCGACCGGTTTCTTCTTCTACCCGCAGTCTCTCCTTCTCTTATCTTATCACGCGACTTCGTTCCTTAGTCGTTGCGACCTCTCTTATTCGCTACGGCTTTCCCTTCCGCTACTTGTACCGCATCTTGGTCGCGATATCTTTTCTTGTCGCTGGTGTGCTCACCGTGACCGCGCGGTCTTTGTTGTTTAGTCACTGCGGTTTCCTTACCCGTCGTGGCTTCCCTACCCATTGCGGCTTCCTTAATCGTTGCAGCTTCTCTACCCGCCGCGGGCTCCACATCTTGGTCGCGGCCTCTTGCCGCTGGTGTGTTGACACCGCGACCGTGTGGCTTCTCCTATTCTCTCTCCAGGTGGCCTCTCTTCTCTAACCGCTTCGGGTTGTTGGTTGCGGTCTGTCTCTACCCGCCCGTTCAAGTTCCTGTTCTTATGGCCTCTTCTGCCTTCTGACCGTTGCGGCTAGTACTTCTCTCCTTCCGGCTACTTCCCGCTGCGGCCTCTGTCTTCCCGCTGTGGCTAGGCTCTTCCTGCAACTAGACCTTGTTTTTGATCTTGGTGCGGTTTGCCTCTAACCGCCCGGTCGAGTGCCTGTTCGTCGGCCACTATTTCTTCTGGTTGCTGCCCGCCCGGTGTCTTATCGTCTCGACTTGGCTGTTCGCGCGGTCTGCCTACGGCTTCTCGTTTACGTCGCTATTCTTGTTACGGTCTTCTCCTAACTGCGCTGCCAGCTGAGGATTCTTACCGTCACGGCTTGTTTCTATCCGATGCAGGCTCTTTTCTTACCGCGCTGGTCGTGGCCTTTTCTTGCCGCTGGTGCGTTCTCACCGTGACCGCTGCGGACTGTTCCTTGCAAAATGATCAGCTGTCATCCGGGCTCTGTGGTGTCTATTTCCGATGGTGGTACCGCCTGCCTTGCTCATAGCTCATCTAGGATTTGGATTCTGGGGCCTCTCACCGCATTACCTCGCGGAAACCACCACAATATTTGAACTCCGTGCATCCCAAGTTCATTATTGTTGCTAGTGGGGACGCAATTCCCGTTTCTGGCGCGGCGGATATTCACCTCACTCCCTCCATTACTCTTCGTTCTGTCCTTCATGTTTCGGGCTCTCCTTTCAACCTTCTCTCTGTTGGTCGACTCACTACTGACCTCGATTGTGATGTAATTTTTTCTTCCAACTTGTGTGTTGTGAAGGATCGCAAGACGCAGACTATCATCGGAAAAGGGCATCTGTCGAATGGTCTATATATCCTTGACCTCTCTCCCCCAACAGTGTTGTCCTCCATTAGCTCTGTTGATTGGCATCGACGTCTTGGTCACGCTCCTCTCAACATACTCAAAAACTCTCCCCGACGTGTCCCTCCAAGAGTTCACGTGTGAGTCTTGTATCTATGAGAAACATCATCGCTCTACGTTCTCACCACATCCTACTCGGAGTCCTGCTCTATTTGATCTAGTACACTCAGATATTTGGGGACCCTACAAAATTGCGAGTATTTTTGGATATCGTTACTTTGTCACATTTGTAGATGACTACTCTCGAGTGACCTGGCTGTATCTCTTTCATGACAGCTCTGAATTGTCTGGTGTATTCCGTTCATTTTTCAATGAAACTCGCAACCAGTTTTCAACTACAATTAAAATTATTCACACCGATAATGCCCGTGAATAATCTAGTCATGCCTTTGCACACTTCTGTGCTAAGTTTGGGATCATCCATCAAATCTTCTGTGCCTATACCCCCAACAAAATGGCGTTGTTGAACGCAAGAATCGACACCTGCTTGAGGTCACCCACTCTCTGACTCTCTTATGATTCAAATGAATGTTCTCAAACAGTATTGGAATTTTGCGGTTTCTACCGTCTGGACTCTTATTAACCATATGTCTTACTCTATTCTTAATTTTGTGGTTCCCTTCAATCTCCTTTTTCCCTCCAAATCTCCTTTCTCCATCACCCCTCACATGTTTGGTTGTGTGTGTTTTTGTTCATCATCTTGGCTCATTCACTGACAAACTTGCTCCCCGTGCCACTAAATATATGTTTGTGGGTTATTCTCGGACTCAGAAGGGCTACGTTTGTTTTTCTCCCAAGGATCAGAAGGTTGTTACTTCTGCTGATGTCACCTTTCTCGAAGATCAACCATATTACTCTCAACCAGCAGATTCTCCTCTTCCGCACCTCTACCGCGGCTTGCTACCGCGGCTCCCTGCTATCCCTGTTCATTCAAACCTTCCACCTCTTCTTCTCACACCAATCCCACCTAAACCACATACACCACCTATCATTCGTGTGTACACTCAATATCCTTCTTTGTCTACTGCCCTACGGGAGCTGCCCCGCTCTAATGATATTTTGCAGCTTGGGGATCCGACAACAACTCCACTCCACTACCCACCCGCTGGCCAACTATGTCTCTTTTCACCTCCTCTCTCTGGAAGTCCAACAAAGTGCTCTTTCATTATCCTCTATCTCCACCCCTAATTCTGTACAGGAGGCTCTCCAACATCTCGGGTGGAGGGCGGCTATGGACGAGGAAATGTCTGCACTTTGGGCAAACCACACTTGGGATTTGGTCTCGCTTCCTCCTGGACAATCTTGTGTGGGATGTAAGTGGGTGTTTGTCGTCAAACAGGGACAGGATGGGACGGTTCACCGTTTGAAAGCTCGTCTTGTAGCTCGCGACTTCACTCAAAAACAAGGCCTGGATCATGATGAGACATTTTCTCCAGTCGCTAAACTCAATATTGTTCGTGTGTTGATCTCCTTCGCCGTTCACCTCCACTGGTCCTTGCACCAACTAGATGTCAAAAATGTTTTTCTTAATGAAGATTTACAGGAGACCGTTTATATGCAGCAACCTCCTGGGCTTGAGACCACGGGGGAGTCTCTTGTCTGCTGTCTGAAGAAGTCTCTTTATGGTCTCAAACAGTCTCCTCGGGCATGGTTTGACAAATTTAGTAAGACTGTTAGTGATGTTGGATTCACTCAGAGTTTGGTCGACTTCTCTCTGTTCACTTGTCATCGTCCAACGGGCACAGTAATTCTTTTTGGTTTATGTGGATGATATTCTGATTACAGGAGATGATCTTTCAGGAATACATATGATCAAACAACATCTAGCAACTGTATTTCAAACAAAGGACTTGTAAAGCCTTCAATATTTTCTTGGTCTCGAAGTGGCTCGGAGAACTGATGGGCCTGTGTTATCTTAGAGAAAGTACTGTCTTGACCTACTTCATGATGCGACTATTCTGGATGCAAGCCTGCTGACACTCCCATGAATATCAATCACAAGTTTTGTGCTTATGCCTCGGACTCCAATGTGCTCCTTCTGAATCCAGAGTCTTATCGTCGTCTTGTGGGAAAGTTGATATACCTCACTGTTACTAAACCTGATATATCATTCGTTGTTGGAGTTGTCAGTCGATTCATGCATGAGCCACGTATATCTCATCTTCAGGTTGTCGAACGTATTCTTTGATACTTGAAAACAGCTCCTAGACAAGGGCTTGTATACAAGCTCACTTCGTCTCTCATATCTCTGATTGCATACTCTGATGCTGATTATGCTGGCACTTTGGATGGCTGTCGTTCCACAAGTGGATACTTCACTTACTTTGGAGGACATCTTATTACATGGCGCAACAAGAAACAGTTTGTGGTTGCTCGCTCATCTGCTGAGGCTGAGTATCGATCTATGACAGTTGTTGTGTTTAAGCTCACGTGGCTTGAGGGTCTTCTTGATTATCTAGGAGTCAAACTCTCCTCACCTGTAACTTTATTGTGCGACAGTCAAGCTGTTATACACATTGCCAAGAATCTGATCTTCCATGAACGGACAAAACATATTGAAGTTGACTGTCACTTCATTCGGGAGAAGGTTCAGTTGAAGAAGATATGTTAACACATGTTCCTGCTGCTCAGCAAGTTGCTGATATCTTCACCAAGGCTTTACCATGACGTCTCGACTACCAGTTCATGTCCAAGCTTGGTGCCTACGATTTGTACACTCCAGCTTACAGGGGAGTGTTAGAAAATACTAGGAAAAATGATGTATTGACCCATGTAGGAGTTAGTGTTTAGTCTCACATTGTTTGTATAGCTAGATCTTACTCTCTTCGCTCCTATATATTTGTACTCATACTTTTTTTTTGTATTCAAGAAGGATATACAAGGTTTGGATCTTTCTTTACACTATGAAAAGCCCAACGGATAAAATCACTATTGAATAATAAATAATATCATCTCAAGAAGAATATTCAAAGCACGACAAAGATAATTTATTTAAGCGAGGTAAGCTCAAGTTTTCCTCCGCGTTGAGGTTCAAAGCAAGAGCGCGGGGTGAATAAATTCTGCAAATCACGATAATTATCCAACAACTCATCACAATACAAGATATTCAAACTAATATAGTAACTAATCCAATACAAATGTGCAGAAAATAATAAGTCAACGAGAACTCACCAAATAGTGGGCTGACCAAGGCAATGAAGAGCTCAGAGCCGGATGCATTTGACAGCTATCCAATGTGGAACCGGAGACGTGAAAATATCGTAGGTGGCTGTCCCCGACGGTGGAGGGTGGAATCGGACCGAAAATGGATAGATCTGACCACGTGTGGGTAGATCCGGGCGGGAAAGAGTAGATTCGATAATATGAGATCGGATCCGGGCGGAAAATTTAGGATCGAGGCTGATCCGGGAGGAGGACAATAGGTGGTGGTTCCACAATAATAGGGACCGACGACAAGGAGCTGTAGGGCTTAAAAAGGGGGCGACGACTGTAGATGTGAGAGGGGGAGGCGGAGGTGGAGGTGGTCCAGGGGAAAACAGGAGTGGTCGGCGGTAGTGATTTGGCTAGGGGAGAGGGCGGATGGCAGAGGAGTATGGCTGTAGGGGGTTGATGTCTGGGTAGGCGACTAAAGGGAGGCAGCGGGTTGTAGAAGGGAATCCTAGAGGTGGCGGCCAGGCAAGGGGGTTCACTGTTGAAAACTATAGAATGGAATAGTAAATTTCATTAATGAATAGTGAAATGAGAGAGGAATAAGAATTAAAGATGGCTGGGTTTGGGGCTGTGGAGGCTAAGAGAGGGGTGTGAGAGGGGGAAGAAGGGGTGTAGGGTTAGGGCAAACCTTGGGGAGGGGGATATGAACCTAGGAGTTGTCACTTAGGGTTCCACAGAGTCGGCACCGTGGAGGGATCGCGTGAATCCGACAATTTTCTTCTCCAAATTCTACAATAGCCTCAATCAGCCCACTACCTATCTATTTATAATAAAATAATGGTTAGGACATCCCACCTTCAACGACTGTGATTGGTCGGAGGTGGGACCACCCAAATACATCAAAATACAACGCAAAGTACGGAAGTAATATATCAAATCGATTCGCAACACGAATCCGGACACATTTGTGGAGTCAGATCGTCAATCCGGGCACGCCATATATGGAAAGTCGTCAATTGGCCCCGAACGGGCCCAAAACTCGTCTGCCACTGCAGGTCCTCGTCTCTGCTCCGCATCACTGACACTATCTTTTTTGAGCTACACTCGTTCCGCTTTGTAGGACATCATATAGAGAGATATGTTCCCACAATCAAAATTCCATTCTTCCTTCCTCGTTAACAACAACTTCATCAATACAAAATTACGGTAGTTGAGTTTCCTTCTACATCAGCAGTAGTATCTTCTTCAATAGCAGGTTATTAGTAGAGATTCATCTTCTTAGTTCTGAGCAACAAACTCTACCAATATAGAGATCAAGGTCTCTTCTTCGTCATGCTTTCAGTAAAGTATTTTTCAGTATTTGTTACTCATCACCTCACTATCATAGTAATCATTGATCGGCCTGCCATAATCGTCATACAAATATATCATCTCATTTGATTAATTGTAGATGCACTGGCAACGCCAAATTTTGTACATAATCTCAAGGTTCCTATTTTTGAGACTTTTTGACTCATCTTGGATTTCAATGTGTATTGCTAATGGTTCTATTGTCCCTGTTATGGAGGCTGGAAATATTGAAGTCACCTCGCTTATTATGTTATCATATATTCCGTATATGTATACCCCTTCTAATCTTCTTTTTGTTCAAAAATTATTGTCGATTTGAATCGTTCTTTCACATTCTTCCCTGCTTATTGTATCCTTCAGTATATATTACAATAAAGAAGGCGACTGGATCCCATTAAAATGAACATAGTCCGTAAGTAATGGAGAAGACAATGTGTGCCTCTGTCCTAAGTTCTATAATTATGTCATGTGGCAACACAGATTACAACATCGACTGTTATCAACTATTTAGAAATTAAATCTAATAATGAGATTGTATCTAATGTCTAGTGCGAGACATGTAAATGAAGAATGCATCATATCCATCACACATTAATAAACTAAGTCTCATCATTTGGATTTAGTCTATTTTGACATTTAGGGTACTATGAAATGTTTGTGTTCTATTAAGAATCACTATTTGGTTTCCTTTATTTGATATACTATTCTAACATGAGCTGGTTATATTTATTAAAGCACAAGTTTGAGGTATTTATTGTTTAAAAAAATTACAATTAAAAAAATTAATTTAATATTTCTTTTAAAACTTTTCAGTATGACAATGCAAGAGACCATGTTAGAAATGAATTTCAACAAATTGTATATCTTCAAGGTATTTTACATCAACCTCATGGGTTTACAGATCTCAACAAAAACGCTGTGTCTGAACAAAACAAAAAATCATCATTTACTTCAGAATGAATGATCTCTTCTTTTGCAATTAGAAAATTAATTATATGTCCGGCAGTTTTGTTGGTAGTACTTCTCTTTTCACTTGTACTTTCTCATCAAGATCTTTACATCAGATGTGTGTATGTGTTTTCTTGTAATTGCTCTGTTCAAACATTGACCAAAACAATGATAAATTTAATTCATAGACTATGAAAATGTGTGTTTTTAGAATATTATAGGTTTTCAAAGTGTTATTTTTGTTATCGCCAGAAAACAATGCTTATTTACTCCTGCTGGTAAATTTTTTTTTCTTCCAATCGCAAGTATTTTTACATCTTTTAGTAATCTTAAAGAATGTGCCTTGATCTTGCCGCTTCCGGTAGTAGATAATCTGAAATTTCCTCCACTAATACCATGACAACATAAACTTAAGATCTGTCATATATAATGAGTTTTGACAATCAATCCATGCAGTAAGACATGTGAGAGTACATTCTTTGCATTTTAAGAGACTTAAGAGACGTAAAGAAATCTTCAGGATAAAGCCTTTTAGTCGAACCTGGAGATTCACTCACTTTGTAGGAATGCTTTGATGCTGACTGGGATGGATGTCTTGTTGAGAGGAGATCATCATTAGATGCTGCCGCATTTTTTGGTGGAAATCTTGTAGCATTAAAAAGAAAAAAGCATATTGTTGTCGCTCATTCCCAATGACAAATCTGACTATCAGAGCTATTTGTCATTTGCTTTGGGCTTCGTGCCCGTTTATTATCTTTAGGGTTTATTTTTGCTTGACGTATTTTTATTAAGGCTCTATTTGTTTGGGCGTTTCAGAGCTCCGTTTTGGGCAAACGCCGCCGGAAGGCGGGTAACAAATGAACCTCCGGCGGCGTTTGCCTCCGTTTCCACCCGCCCGCCTTGAGAAACGCCCCAAAAAGCTCCGTTTGGAGCAGCCACCTCCCCCCTCCGTTTCGAACACTCCGTTTTCCACCCGCCGGATCGATCCGCCACCGCCGAAACAAATGAAGCCTAAGTCCAAGTGTTGGGACGCATTTACTTTTATGCCCATTTAAGTCTACTTAAAGCCTCTTGGGCTAGTTGAATGCATCCAAGAAATATTCTCTTTTTCCTTGTCTTGTTTTTGAGATATTTGTAGCTTTCTCCTCGTGAGCACATCTGATGCGGGACCAGGAGTCCACCTGCCCGCCACCCTGGAGTCCCACCAGGGGGCCCACCTGGAGTCAACACCAGGTGGCTTTTATCGGGCCCGCGGGCCCGTACACCCCACCCCATCTCTGGTCCCACCACAGGAAATCCGAAAGGTTGTTGGGCCGAGATTCGATCTCGAGACCTCCTTGATAAAGAGCTCTCAGGCAAGCTCTCATCACCGACTGATCCCCGGTTCAGTTGGTGATGAGAGCTCGCCTGAGAGCTCTTTATCAAGGAGGTCTCGAGATCGAATCTCGGCCTCAACAAACTTTTGGATTTCCTGTAGTGGGACCGGAGATGGGCTGGGGTGAACGGCTCGCGGGCCCGATAAAAGCTGCCTGGTGTGACTCCAGGTGAGCCCCATGGGTGGGACCCCAGGGTGGCGAGCAGGTGGACTCCTAGTCCTGCAATCATAAAGTGCAAACAAATAGGCAGCTGTAGGGGGTTTGTGGGGGACGGTGGAAGGAGGTTTTATGGTGGGGAAAAAGGAGGTCATGGATAGGTAGTACCTTGGGGGGGGGGAGATTGAGCGTCCAGGAGTCGTCACCTAGGGTTCCACGGAGTCAGCACCGTGGGTGGGATCGCGGGATTCCGGTATAAACTTCTCCAAAATCTGCAATGTCTTAGATCAACCCCTAAGAGGTCTATTTATATAAAAAAAAAGATTATGGTATCCCCCATCAATGGTTATGATTGGCCGGAGGTGAGGCTACCCAAATACAACAAAATAAAATGCCAACACAATGAAATAATATATCAAATCGATTCAAAGCGTGAATCCAGACACATCTGTGGAGTCTGGTCGTCGATCCGGGCACACCATATATATGGTAAGTCGCCAAATTAGCCTCAAAACGGGCCCAAAACTCGTCCTCCGTCTCTGCATCAACATCCCCTCCTAAACACAATCGTGGTTCTGCCTCTATAGTTACCCTCCGCCGCCTTCATCACCGTCTTTTGACCACTCCTCTGGTGATGCTAACCTTTTTTACTGGAAAAACCCATAACTTCGTATCAGAGCTTTCCTTTCTTTGGCGCCACCACTTCTCCCTCACATTCCTCCGCCACCAATCCCACCTGCTCCTATTCTTGGATGCATCAGCCGACGCTTCCCATCAAGCTTGTATCGATCTCTCGTGCATCCCTATCGTCGGGTCGCCCCCCTGTTACCGATAATGCGTGACACCCGACATCTATATGTATCAATCTCCTGCACATCCCTGTCATCGGGCCGCCCATGTACCTGCTAGGGCATGACGCCCGATATCTGTTTACTCAACTCTGCACGTCGTCTCCAACCTGCATCGTCGCTCGTGAGTTTTAGGTGCTCGAATCGATCGATAGGATTGTCTATTTTGTTGATTCCACATTTTTTCTTCCACTGGATCGAACGCATAGACAACCTCCTAGAGCCAACCGTAATTCCATTACCGCGCGATTTTCTCACCTTCTTGCCAGCCCTGTATCGCCATTCTTACATTTCTCTGCCTAATTTTTAAATTTACGCAGTTTTTTCAAGTTGCACATCTTCTTCGTCTATTTTTCGTGCAGCAGAGGAGCAACCGAACGATCTTGCATCCTTATTGACCACCCATGCCTTCCATTCCTCGAGCCACATGTTGTTCTCCAATCTTTCAAGCTGCAACCATAGTAGGATTTTGAGCCCCTCGCGTATCAAGCCATGCGCCCTCTCCAGCAAAAGATATACTTCATTTAATTTGGAAGTTGGTCGTCCGTGCCTCTCTCAGACGTCTCCTTAGAGAAAAACAATTACGTTATTCAGTAATTAATTACAAATTTCTCATAAAAATAACGTATGAGGTGTCCCAACACAAAGATTGGGATTTGGGAGTCCATGATGACCTTTAGTGTGTCGACCACAGCCAATTGCCCGCACCGCCATCCTCGCCTTAATCGATGACATGATCGCGGCACACAAACATAAATAAATGCTAACTCGTCTTTCGCTCTCTGGCCGCCGATTCCAGTAAGCTTCCCCATTCCCAATTATCGCTCTGACGTTTGCAGATCTCATTGTCTATGAGCCTTGCGTCATTCATTCTGCCAGCCATCTTCGTCCAACATCATACTCTCCTGCCACAGACTCATGTTCCATCGGCCGTTTCCATTCTTGTGGGTGACCCATTCCTGCCAGTGATCGCCCCCAGCTGACATCGCATTATCGATCGCCAAGATCACATTGCGGCCACGCTTGCCTTGCCTCCAAACCATTATACATGACAATGCCCCCCTCAACAAGCACCCCTGTGGGTTCCCTGTAGCCCCTTCATGACATCTGTGAGTACGATGGCGACATACCAGTTGATGCAGTCTCTGCTACAATGACGTTGTTTATCGGGCACTGTTCCGGCGGAAATTAAGGAGTCAAATGGTCAAGCAGTGTAAACCTCGTTTGAGCTTGAGGACAAGCTTGATTTGAAGAAATGGCGAGATACAATGGGCTTCATGCTCGGTTATTATTTATGGGGTTTTATTGTGTTGATTGACATACTTTTAGTAAAGTCCAAGTTGTTTGGACGTATTTACTTTTATTCCCTTGGTAAGTTTATTTAAAGTCCCCCTCAGACTATTTGAATGCTTCGGAGAAGTATTAACTTTTCCCTTGGTCTTGTTTATGAGATATTGGGTAGCTTCTCCTCTCTAGCACACCGTGACTAAGCACCCGCGATTCCGGTTCCACGGTACCATCCGCCACCGTCATCACCACCTCCGGTCACTCCTCCGGCAACGCTATCACTGTTATGGGAAAGAACCATAACATCACCTTGCGTATACAATCTTATAGATTTAATCACTTCG